>ML794415.1:24923-39577 GCA_009831015.1 Picea engelmannii | reverse complement strand
ATTAGGTTTAAATAATAAATAAACATAAAAACCCAAAATTGACATAGTAAAAAGTAATTAAAATGAGTAAATAACTAAATTTACCATATCATTTCACATTTTTACCATTGAGTTCCAAAAACCCTCATTTTACCCTCTGAATTCATCGTTGATTTCCGAGAGCTATGAGTGATCATTTGACGAGTCGTCAGCAGCATCTTGGTAAGTTCTTCATTCCTGATCTTTTCGTGGTTTAAAAATTTGATTTCATTGGTTAAAAGTTCTGTTTTAAGTTAGTTTTTTGAACCATATATGCGTGGAGGCATTCTTGCAGGTGGCCCATACAGGACCTGCGAGAATGACTCGTTCTCGTAGGTGGGCCTTAAGCCGCCTACGAGAAGTTCGCACTGTGCATAATATGGAACCTATGAGCAACGCAGAACTCAAAAAATTTTGAAAAATTTAGCCAATAGAAAAGATTCATTTAATGAATACGATCATTAATCATCTTTGTATGTTTCTTATGCAGGTAAATAGCCACAAACATGGTGCTTGAGTTGCGAGAAAGAGAACATGAGGAGGATAACCCAAATGCCAAAAATCACCCTCCCACCATAGCTTCTTTAAGAGATTGTGGTCTCTTAAAATACTTCTGTATGCTAGGCATGAAAGCCCAAGTCCGATTATTGGAGTATCTAGTCCGAATGTGGGATCCGGACCAGCAAGTTTTCATTGTAGGAGCTCACACATTAGCTATTGACATCGAGGACATATATTTCTTGACCGGATTATCCAGGCGTGGGTCCTATGTTAGTCTGACCGGCAACAGAGCAGGCGGGTTAAAAATGAGTGAATATTGCAACCAATACTGCGTACCTGAGGCCGAAAGAAAGAAAGGGAAAGTGGCAATCTGGGGAGTAACTGACTTGACTCTCTGCACTATTCTCTTCATGATTTCTCGGATGGCTGGAAGTGTCGCTCCCCATATGGCATTGTAGAGCTATTTCCAGTACACCATCGAGTGTACTGAGCCCCGAGTATTTAACTAGGCTGATGCAGTATTGTGCAATATCAAAAAACAGCTGACTAAGTGCAGGCAGGGAGATCTGAAACAATTTGGATATGGATCTTTGTTAGTGTCCTTCTTCCTAGAGAGGGTCCCTATATTTCATCTACAGGTTGAGTGGAACTTTTCGGGTCCTAGGGATCTGAGGATGTTACGATGGTGTTGGCTCATGGCCCGACACGTGGCAGGACCAATCGTTAAATATGACGATATTTTCTTTGACTGGTTGCAAAATCAAATGTTGATGGTTGATGACTATGCATATGTCGGGCTGGATTTCCCAGGAGATCCAGATCTAGCACTACATGAGGACACTCAGTGGGGAGACCTCGGTAAGAAGTACACAAATTTTCTCATTTTAATTTTTTTTTTTGAATTTTTATCATATTTAAATGTTTTTGTTTTATAGATTTATCTGAAGACTAACACAAAATATTTGTTGATAACATAGACGTTGGACCGTATAGACCTCCTGGTACCTCTCCTATCCAGCGACGAGGAGAAGCAGCAGTAGTATTACCATAGTATGCCGAAGATTACTAGGTGGTGGAACAGAACTTAGAAGGCCTGACAGCAGACATTCCAGATATGGCTCTGGAAGAGGTTCCACGACGCGATCAACGTCATACTATAGGGGTTTTAGTAGCTATGGGTCGACTGCTCCACAAGGTAGCTAGGGAAGTTGTGTGTTACCGTGAACGTCATCCGTGACGTCACTATGTAGAAGCTATAAGTTTCAATTTTTGATATTTTGGTCTTCACACAAACATTTTGTAAAAACAAACTCTTTTGATCGTTATATATATACAGACGGCTTCTACCGGTTTACTTTACATTGTGTGAATTATAATGTGTTTGATTTATAAATAGTTCAAATGCCTGTCCAATACATAATTAGCTAATGCATCTGTCAATGTATTAAGACATCTAGGAATATGCTGATATTCAATGTAATCAAAATACCGTTCCAAGAGGCGAATCTGCAAATATACCCTTAATAGAGTAGGACTTCGAATAGAGTAGACATTACTTATTTGTAGTACTACAAGTTGCGAGTCAATTCGCACAACCAAATGACGAATTTTGAGAGAGATAGCATCAACCAATAATTCAATAATGGTGCTATACTCTGCGATATTGTTGGTTGCTCGGCCAAGACATACACCTCATAAAGATATAAGCTCGTTTGTTGGGGCATAGATTGCCCATGCAGTTGAAGCTAAGTTTTGAGTACTACGACTAGCACCATCAGCGAAGCCAATATAAGGTAGCGAATACTCCAACATCTGGCAATCAAACACAACGTCACGTAAGGGTAGAGACCAGATAACGTCAAAAGCAAGCTAAAGTAACACACACAAAGTATGATACATAAAATACAAGTACTTTTGCACAAATAAATTATGCATAGTACTTATTCAAGTACAACCCATTCCCGGGTTCACTCAAAGGTATACCATCATAATCAACCAGCTCATACACTCCTTTTTCCAAAAATTTGCGAACAATGTAAGGACCATGCCACATTGGTTCGAATTTCCCAGCTCCTAAGACATCTTTATCTTGTTCATACAGAAGAACAAGATCACCTTTAGATAAAACACAAGGCTTGACATGCTTGTCATACTGTGCCTTGACACGTTTCTTTTGGGCTTCTATTACTAGAGTGGCATCACGTCGGGTCTCGTCTAATCGCATCAGATACAACAGACGTTCCTCTTCAACAGAAGTATTGGGTAAGAGTTCTACATCTAGCTTCAAAGAAGGTATCTCACATTCTATTGGCAGAATGGCTTCCATGCCATAGACTAATCGAAAGGGCGTAAACCCCGTAGCGGATTTAATAGATGTTCGATATGCCCACAATGCTGAAAACAACATCGTGTGCCAACTAGTTTTATGAATTCCTATCATCCTTCAAATCATAATTATAAGAACCTTATTGATTGCTTCGACCTGGCCATTAGCTTGTGGATAATAGGGTGTTGAGCTATCATGACGAAGACCCAACTTTTCCGTAAGTTCAGACATCATAAAATTCCTAAAATGACTATCGTGATTGGTAACGATAGCCTGAGGAACACCAAAACGAGATATGACATGGTTGAAAAGAAATAACACTGCAGTATTTCCAGTATTATCGAATGTTAGCATCGCCTCAGCCCATTTTGTAAAATAATCAATAGCTACAAATATGTAACCATGCCCCCTAGCCGAGTGAGGGTGACATGTCATGAAATCAATGCCCCATTTTGCAAAAGGACCAACTGAGACCATAGGATGAAGGGGAGAAGGATGCGACCGTATTTTCTGATTGTAGGTCTGGAAGGCATGGAACTTCTGAACAACAGTAATGTAGTCATTGAACAAGGAAGGCCAAAAATATCCTGCACGTAAGATCTTCTGGGCAGTAGCATACCCAGACATATCACCACCTCATGCTCCAGAATGGCAGTCATTCAGAGCTTTCTTGGCTTCGTCAAAATTCAAACAACGTCGAAACACAGAGTCAATTCCTCGATGGTAAAGAGTATCTCCAAGGATAATGTACTAATGAGCTTGATAACGGACACGATGTCGTTCAGTACTAGACAAAGTAGGCCAAAAAGTTTGGGTTTGGAGATATACAATGATATCTCCATACCAAGTATCGTCAGTGCTAATAAGGAAAAGTGATTCATCAGGTAATGAATCTACTGCTACATTTTCCGTGGCAGAGTGGGGAAAATCACATATTAACTCAGCAAAAACCAAGGATTTCTTAGACGTGGCACGGTCAAATTCCAAGTCGAACTCCTGGAGAATGAAAATCCATTTGGATTACTTGCCCCCTAGCAATTGAGGTGTCAAAATATGTTGCATGGGGTTGCAATGTGAAATCACTGTAGTTTTCCTGGAGAGAATATAATGACGAAAATGTTGAACTGCTTGAACAGCAGCCAAAGCCAGTTTTTCTACATGTTGATACTTGATTTCGGTTGATGTAAGACTATGACTCAAGTAATAAACAACATGTTCATCGTGTGCATCATCCTCTTGAACGAGAACCATGCCGATGGTATACTCCGAGGCAGCTAGATAAAGAAAGTAATCCTGACTATAATCAGGAGGGAAAATAAGTGGAGCTTTCGTGAGGGACAACTTCAAAGCTTCAAAAGTGTTGTTGGCAATTTTATCCCAGACAAACTCTGAACCTTTCTTTAGAAGACGTGTAAAACCACGAGTAATTTTGGCGTAATTAGGGATGAAACGACAAAGAAATTTTGCTTTCCCCTGCAAACTTTGTAACTGACGCAGTGTGGAAGGAGGAGGAAGATTGAGAATCACCTCAACCTTAATAGGATCTACCCGGATCCCTTGACGTGAAACAATGAAACCTAGAAGACGGTCGGACTCTACGCAAAAGATGCATTTATGAGGATTTAGACGAATGCGATAGAACCGACAACAAACAAAAATTTCTCGGAGATGATTGGGGTGATCGACTTGGCGTAAAGAATGAGCTGGAAAATTGTCCAAATAAGGTTGAACGATATGCTTTATATCGTAAAATGCATAAGACATAGCACGTTGAAATGTCGCGCCCACGTTCTTAAGACCGAAGGGAAGTTTTCTATAGGTGAAAGTACCCCAAGGACAAATAAAAGCAGTTTTATGTTGGTCCTCAGGAGCGATGTTAATTTGATTATAGCTGGAGAATCCGTCCATGAGAGAAAAGATTTCACTGCCAGCACAGTCATCGACAATCTGGTCGACGAAAGGGGTTGGAAAGTTGTCCTTTGGATATGCTTTGTTAATATCCCGATAATCAACACAAACATGTATACTACCACCTTTCTTATCAATCGGTACAGGGTTGGAAACCCACTCTGTCAGAGCCACGAGATAAATAAAACCGGCATTGAGAAGTTTTTCAACTTTAAGTTTGATAGCTACTGCTTTACGTGGATGAATCAGACGAAGGTGTTGCCGGACTAGTTTAGCTCTGGGGTATGTCTTTATCTCATGCAAAACAATGGCAGGGTCGATACTTGGCATCTCTTCGTAACTCCAGGAAAAGATGTCATGAAATTCTTTAAACAGAGACGTATAGGTGACGATTTCATCGGGAGAACACGAAGCTCCAATGTGAACATTTTCAACTATCCCAGGTTTGACTGATATATCAATGGGTATCGTGGGAGAAATATTACTAAGGTTCCCTTCGGCAAACACATCATGTGTAGATCCGAGAACAGTTGATATAACGACAACGGTTGACGGAGTTGAAATCCGCTGGTAATTCTCGAGAGTGTGTTGTTTCAGAAACAATATGGAACGTTGATGTCCATCGTCCCAAGGGGTGTCCTCCATGACAAACATGATCATCTCATCAGTGGGAAAGATGACACGGAAAGGATCAGGAGACAACTCATCAAAAGAGGGCGTAGAAGGGGTTGTCGATTGAATGGCTTGATAAGCAGACTCAACCGGACTTAACGGCATGACGTTGCCGAAACGAGTATGATCTCCTAGATCAGGGACTATCCAAGGGTCAAAAGACACCGAAAGCTCATGAGGCACAGTGGAGATCATATTAATAGAAGCTACTGACGAGAGTGGAATATCGGGTGGTGGTGGTATGGGGAAAGTACCCATTAACGAAGAGTCTTTTAAAAGGCCTACACTGACATTCTCGTAACCCGGTGGGGTTTTAGCTATAAACGGCACGTTGCCAGTCCGAGTATCAGAATTAAAGAAGGCAAGTTGATCAACTGTAACAACTTTTCCCTGGTGAGGAAATCATATGACATGGAAAAGCGTTGACACAACAGCGCACATAGAATCTATCCAGCTACGACCAAGAAGAAGATTATAATCCAGGGGAGCATCAAAAACTTCCACTTCAACTTGGACTGTCTTACCTTCTAGAGTAATAGGCAATGATGGAAGAACACCATAAGGCTTAAAACCAGAGCCATTGAAGGCTTTCAAAGTATTTTTTGATTCGTTTAAAGGAGGAGAGCCAATAGCTTTCCAACAAGCAAAAGACATTACACATGTAGAGGCACCCTCATCAATAAAAGTTCGACAAATGTTCTTGTCGGCTACAACAACTTGTATCTGAAATGCAAGCTGTGGGGGTAACCTTGGAATATGGTCTTCCAAGTCAAAGACTATCAAATTCGTATCTGTTGGATCAATTCCACCTATATCTTTCAATAGAGCCCTTCGTTGTGCAGGACAAGACTGAAGGACTTCAAGGGCAGACATCACTGAAGGTGCTTGGGCCAGATCTTCGACAATGCTATAGTTCTGGGCCGCATGAGCATGAGGACTGAAGGCCGATTTCTTAACGACACCTTTCGAGGGTGGTCGTAGAACTGTATCAAGACTCAGTCGTTCGAGATGAAGAGGACCGTTCGTAGGTGGATTTGGTGGAGAGGGTTGTACCAAATCAGGAGGTAAATCATCAACCTTCTCCTTAGATGGAGTATAGTCTTTAGCTCTAGTGGTAAGTGCAATGTTGTCTTTCTTGGAATCACCGGTACACATCAAAACATATGATGTCGTAGAAGTAGAGGGTTGGTCATGGATGACCAACGAGGCCTGTTGCTGAGACGGGAAGGGTTGTGACAAGACTGTCGGTGTGGATGGTTTTGACGTTCCTTGAAGGAACTTAGTAACCTCGGCACGTCGAGGACAATCCTTCATGTAGTGATCATCACCACAGATAAGGCAAGGGTAGCGTGGTTTGCGCTTATCCCGATCTTCAACAGGAGGGGTTTTAGTTTTCTCATTTTGATTATTATTTTTACTCTCCTTATTCTTGCCTCTTCCCTTTTTCGATTTACTTTTACCGGTCGGGTTAGATTGAACAGTGTTCACTTCAAAAGTTTTACAGGTGGGAGGAGCAAGAGACGGAGCATTTTGAACATTAGAAGATGTATATTTAGGGGTTGTACTTGAAACAGAATGTGAGTGGGTATGAGTAGTACCAATCACACCATTAGCTTCATGCGAGGCAGCTGGAGTAGTTGAAGTGCTGGAAGTACCGGGACGAGGTAATTCAGGTAGTAGGTTGTAAAGCGTTCCCATTTGCGAATAAACGAGATCAAGATATTGAGCATGAATGATAGCCTGCTCCTCTGTAACAACACCTCCCATAGCAATGTCTTTACCAATTTCGTTCACGAAGGATTTCGTAAACCATTCGGCCAGTAACTAATCAGGGAGTTCAAGTTTAATGAGACGTCGTCTCCTTCGCCACTCATGAATATGATCCAATATATGAGTTCCTTTAGTTTGTTTGAAGGAAGTCAAAATCTCAGTCCCAGTATCATAATGGATCGATAACTGGTAATGTGTAAGAAAATCCATAGCTAGGGTGTTGAAATCAGAAAAGAAACCTCGTGGCAATTCAATATACCACTTCACAGCAGCACCAGTAAGGGTTCGTTGAAAAACACGGAGACGAATGGAGTCATCCATCAACGAATTGGACGAACACCATAAATAAAAAGTCATAACATGATTATTTGGGTCCTCTCCTGCTTTGCCATCGAATTTCGGAATGTCTGATGGAAGCTTAGCTGGAATAGCAGGCCATTGGGGAGAGTGACGAATAGGATCATTTACAATCCTAGAAAAATATGGCAAATCCAAAGTAGCAAGAAAAGGCAACTTCCGATTCACTTGTTGGTACTGGTGACTTTGGGGTGGAAGCCCTGGCGGCAAACCAGTAGGACCATATGCAGTTTACCCATAGAGGGAAGACCCTGGCTGATTCAGTGGTGGCTGGATAGGATAGTAACCCCAAGGATTGTGACCTTGAGTTTGAGTAGGGACTTGAGGTTGAGTAGTCTGACCCGAACCCCAAATAGGATTAGTTATACCAATATAAGGTTAGCCTACAGTAGGGACAGTTTGCTACCCCCCAACATTTTGAGGAAAGTTTTGTAGAAGTTGATTCTAATACTGGGCCAAGTCAAGAGGTATGTTTTGTCCAAAAGGTGAGGTTGGTCCCCCTATGGTAGGTATAGTTCCACCCAGAATTTGTGTGCCAACCGTAGGTTGTGTAGTAACTGTGTTGTGTCCTAGAAATTGAAAAGGAACTGTACCACCCTGTCCACCAATAAGAATCGGCGGGTTTGGTGCAACAGTCGGGATAGTGCCACTAGGATTAGGATTGCCAGAAGGAAATGGAGGGAGTGTGGGGATAAAAGAGGGAATACCTGGAGAACCGACTGGGATTTGCGGAGGTGTTGGATTGGAAGCATTCAACAAATCATTCAACACATGGTAACCAAGGGGTAAATTCGGGTTGACCTCAGGCATTCGCTGGGTATTGATAGGAGCAAGAGTAGTTGCAGTAATTTTGGTTTGGACACTCATAGTATTTTCGAGATGGGCCATCTCGGGAGGGAGAAAAAAACGATAAGTGTTAGTCTCTGGTGTAGTTTCTGTCTCGAAAACCACCGGAGGGTTGATTTTGTAGACTGTAGTTGACTCAGTACCAAAAAGGACTCGTCGAAAATCACCTGACCAAAAAGGATCTTGGCCTACTACACCGTGAGAAGGCCCAATGGTTGATTAAGAAGATGTAACAATGACTTCTTTAGAAGAATTTAATCGCACAAAAGGTCGTTCACCACGACGAATACGATAGGCTTCTCTAGTATTAGTGATTCAAAAATCTTCTAGAGAATCAGTATGTTCTACCTGTGGTGTGGTGACAACTGGGATGTCACTTGTATCCACGTGTGGTGGAGTAACAACTGGGACTTCACTCTGACGAGGAGAGCCCTCAGGTGTACTAGTCGACAAGGGTTGAGAATATTCCGGATGTTCTGGAGATAAACCTTGCATCCTACGTGAATGTCGTGGGGGAGAAATTGTAAATGAGTAACAAGCTCTGCAAAGAAATTCCTATGGTCAACTTCGAAAAACAAAGAGCAGACGCTAGTAAATAAAATCTAAGAAGCAATCACCAAGCAAACAATACCTTCTAATTTCGAAGTCACTAGTTGGTGATGAAATCCAACGTCGCAACAATGAGACGAGAAGGGGCGGGGCTAGGGTGGAAAAGTTACACTGACAACCTGCTTAACGGACTTACACCCTGGTGCAAGCTCCCACACATAATCGTGGGTATACCCTCCAAGGAGCCCAAGTGATTCTGGCCAACGTCAATTCCAGGTACCGTGAAGACTTTCCCCTCCACAGTTACCTTGGGTAAGAACCTAGAGACATAGGCCACTAAGGTCACCACAAACAACAGTAAATCTTGGGGGAACAGTCGTCAATCCGATCCACACGCAAGGGCAGGTAATCTAGCCCGAAATCAACTGAAAAGGCTTCCAATTATCATTGTGGGTATACCTCGGATTGATCCCCGTAATACGTGCAATCTCTACACTGATGTCAACAAAGAAAGGTTAGTAACTCTGCCAACACCAATGCGGCCTAGTGCTTGACCCTTGTGTTAGAAGGGCTTCCCAGGACAATATGCTGCAAATGCAATTTAACACTCCCTAACTCAAGATGCTATTGTGTGTTTTGAGATTTTGGAGAGTGTATCTCTCTTCCTACTCCAAAGCAGTAGCCTAGCTAAATGTTGGTGTAAAAGAGCCCTAGAAAAGAGTTACTAGTTAAATTTTAAGATTACACAATGTTTTTTAAAAGCTGTTGTTTAATCAAAGGTAACGGAAGTGAAACTCATGTTGTATGACTCTGACCCAAATAATGCAAGGATAATAATGAAATATAACACTTTTCATTCCATGAATCCTATTTATGGGAGAGAGAGAAAATTTTCCAAATCAACTCTGTACTACAACGTAATGCACAATTTCCTTTCAGATGTCAATGCAAACAATCATTTATCAAATGACAATCTCTATGTGTCTTTTTCAAATACTTCAACAAACTCTAAAATTTGATTTTTCAATGTTTTCTAAAAGACAAAAACAATGTGACATCCGTGAAACATATGAAATATACAGAGAAAGATATTTCCTGAGGAAACCCATAAAGGGTAAAAACCTCTTCTTCTTGGTATGAAAAGTAATATTTACATTTAGTACATTATTATACATATGAGCTCCAACTCATTGTGAGGCTAAAACCTCTGTTTTGCAAGATGCAACTTGTTGAGAGCACGAACTCTCTGTTTTCTCTAGCACTTTCTAGAAGCAAGCACCAACTCCCTGGTTTCTCTAGCACGCAATAGAAGGAAGCACCAACTCCCTAAGTGTTCCAACACCAACTGGATGGAAGCACCAACTTCCAGTCACACAGGCACCAACCTATATAACAGAGAAAAACAGTTCTCTATTGCACCACCCTTCCACCCTGGTTTCTCTGGCTGCAACCAGATGGAAGCTACAACTCCCTGTGTTCAAGCACCCACTTGAACCTCTGAGGACAACAGTCCTCCCTAGTACCTCCCTACCACCCTGAAATATAAATATTTTCTACTAAAATTTATTATAGTGATTCAATAGTTGTCATTGACTTACAAGGCTTATCATTGTTCTACTATGCTACTCTGCTCTCCTATATCAGTATATCTCTGCCTGCATCTTCTTGCACTTTCTGATCTTCTGCTTTTCTTTACAAGTGCACCTCAGCCTTCTTTTACTGTCTTAGCTATGCATCTTTGTTCTTTGCTTCTGCTACACTTTATGCCTTGCGTTCCATGTCCCTTCTATGCACCATTCCTCTTTTGTGCATTTCAGCTGCTACACTCTACCTCCTTCTACATACTTGAACCACTCTCAATAGCAACAAATCTCTTCTCTATTCTCCGTTTTTATTCTCTATGTGCATCTTCTACATCCTCTATGCACAATGCTTCTACATGCTCTCTCAATGTTGAGTGCTCTGCTTGATCATGATTGCAACTCTTCAACTTCTCTGGCTATTAAACCCATGCATCCATCATCACTGGGTGTTATGCCGAGATTCCTTAGCCTCTCCAGCAGTCAAGACTCTTTGTCTTCTCTGTCACAGTCGAGCTCATTCCCTCTATTGCAGTTCCAGGCTCCAACAGTCTTAAATATGTCAATAGAAATTATGAGAAGTCTTCATATCATTGGAAGATGCCTCGAGAAACTTCATCTTCTCTGGCGATCACACTGAAGTATCTTCGCCTCAGGCAGAAACCATCATTTGTTTCTAGTAGTTACATTGTGAACCTCCAAGAAAACACATCAACAACTGAATCACCAACCGTCAAAGAGTCATGATTCAGTTCTGCTAACTGAATCATAACTGATCGATTAACTATGAAGAGAAACAATAGCCCTTAGATTAGATTTCCAAGTATCCAACACCATTGGATTACAAGCACAGGGTCTCGCATTGATTTCGCCATTTCCCATTTTGGCATTTCGAAATTTCAACACTCCTTTGGTGAAGAGTCTCGACTCTCCATGTCCCAAAATCCAAAATGGAGTTTGTCTCTTCGAGCTCTTCTCTACAGCTCTTCGACGATGTGACCATCAGCGGTGACCAAGCACTTATCCATAAAGCGCTTTTGCAATTTTGCATTTTTACATTCCTATGATGAAGGGTCTCGACACTCCAAGTCGCGATCACCAAAATGGAGCTTGGTTGCACTAGCTTCTTCCTCCATCTTATGTAAATGTGACCACTGGCTATGACCACAAACTTATTCGAAAATGCATTTCACAATTTCATGTTTCGTGAATTTGTTGTGAGTCACTCTGACTCTTCCAACTCCCGATCATGAAATGGGGCCTTGCAACTTGCAAGCTCCTCCCTTCACATGCCCACAGTTGTGACCAAGCGTTTATCCATAAAGTGCTTTCACGATTTCACATTTTGGCTTTCCTGTGGAGAAGTATCTCGACACTCCAAGTCACAAACCCCGAAATGATCGGCGTTTCACATTTCGCAACTTCAGGACTCCTGTGATGAAGAGTCTCGACTCTTGACTCCTCCAACTCCCGGTATCCAAAAATATGAAATGGAGTCAAAACAATGGTCCACAATCTTGATAATTCAATGGTCCATATATTTTCGTGATTTCTCATATCGTGAGTTCTTATTGTGAGTTTCTTCCTTGACTGCTCCAATTCTCGGTATCCGAAACTCTGAAATGGAGTCAGATCAACGTATTTCAGCGTTTCAAATTTTACTGTTTCGATATTCTTTTCATGAGTGTCCTTGACACCTCCAACTCCCAGTATCCGAAAATCCAAAAAGGAGTTTAGCTCCACTGGCTTCTTCCCCTCACGTGACCACCAGTGGTGACCATAGGTTGCACCAAAAGGCGTTTCGCAATTTCGCATTTCGGCATTTCTTGATTTTGCATGTCGCAAATTCAAAAGGTTAGGGAACCCCATTGTTTTGACTTTCCAGTCAGCGAAATGACGATCTTTCACCACGTGTCCTATGGACCCAATGTTCTAGATCTTATCATGATTTTGAAACTTCATGGGCCTTCATCGTGTCTGATCAACGGTCCAGATCAACCCTCAATCCGACGGATAGGATTGTTTCAAAATTTCTCATATCACGAGTTAGAGAGGTTAGGGCACTCCTTCCTTTGACTTCTCAATCAACGAAATGTTGATATGTAACCACATGTCCTTCTCAAAGATGGATAGTCCTCCTCCTTTCAGGATTTTGTAAGCCCGCTTCACCTTTCACTTTAAAGAATATGCAGGTTCTCCTGGATCCAACGTCAGTCAGACCTCATGCTTAGACTTGATGCATGAGATCTGTTCTCTTCTACTATGCTCTCCTACTATCTGAGTTCATATCTAACGGTCATCAGGAGATCTAAATGGGATCCAATGATCATTGTTGCTCTTTAGTGTTGAACTTTCCATTTCCATGCCATTATCATTGCATTGTTGATCATGATCTTTGCCATCAATGAAAAACACGCATACTCTGCCTCTGTCTGAAAACATGCCAACATTAGGGAATTGTATTTTATCTATTGATGATGATTTATATGTATGTATAGAAGAAAATTGTACAGAAAAAGAAAAAGAAGAAAATATAAGTAAAGATGTATATAGTGTTGGAGTTTGAAAAATGTATTTTGATGGTGCTTCATCTTGTGAAGGAGCATGAGCTAGAGTACTATGTGTGGCACCCGATGATGAGTTCATCATTCCTTTTTCTTATAGATTACAGTGGGACATAGATTATACTAACAATGTATGTGAATATGATGCCCTAGTCTTAGGATTAGAAGCCACTAGAAAATTAAATATTAAGATCTTAGAAGTCTATGGTGATGATGAACTGATCATAAATCAAATTAATCATCAATACCAGGCTAAGCACCCAATATTGAGATCTTATAGGAACTATGCCTGGGATATAATCGAAATTTTTTTCTAATCGGTTAATGTTCATTATATCCCTAGAACTGATAATCAACGGGCAGATTCATTAGCTAAACCGGCCTCAACTTTTACAACTCCAACGATTTTCAAACTCAAATACCACATAGAGAGGAGACATAGACCTTCCATACCAAATAACATACAACATTGGTAGGTTTTCGAGGATGATGAACAAATCAAGAAATTTTTAGAAATGGTGGATGACTTTGCCGAAACATATTTTGATCAAGAAAACCAAAATGACCCCACTTGGATCATGCAGGAAGGGGAATATCTTCAAGAGTTTCAAGATAAGATTGCTAATCATCGTATGATTATTTTGAAAAATAATCAGATCCACAAATGCTCGATCCCCTTAGAGAGGTTATTTAATCATGATGACATTTCGTTGAAGTCCACCTTACAACCTCAACCAAAAGAGGTTGAAGATTGAGATACAGGCACCAAAGAAAATCCTAGGTTGGTAAAATTACCTAAGTACCTTCCTCCTGAAATAAAAATTAAGTATGTCGAGTTGCTTATAGAGTATAAAGATGTTTTTACTTGGTCCTATGATGAATTAAGAACTTATGAAACCACTTTAATGGAACACAAAATCCCTCTGAGACAAGGTGTCAAACCATTCAGGAAAAAACTCAGACAGATTAACCCTATCTTGCTACATGTGATAGAGAAATAACTAAAGAAGATTCTGGATGCCAAGATCATTGTTCCACTCAGATACTCTGAGTGGGTAGCTAATTTAGTTCTAGTAAGAAAGAAAAACGGTGAAATTAGACTGTTTGTAGACTTGAGGAATCTAAATAGATCATCACTCAAAGACAATTATCCATTGCCTAAAATGGATCGTGTTTTAGAGGAAGTAGTAGGAGATAACATAATGTCTATGATTGATGGATTCTCAGGCTACAATCAAATTTCTATCCATCAAGACGGTAAAGAGAAAACTGCGTTCACTACTCCTTAGGGTACCTTTATGTATGACAAAATGTCTTTCAGTTTAATGAATGCAGGAGAAAATTTTCAATGAGCTATGGAAATCACCTTCGTCGGCGAAAGAGATAAGTTTTTTGTTATTTATCTTGATTATTTAACTTTTTTTTCTAAATTTGATGCAAAATATCTAGTACACCTCAAGCAAAATTTCAAAAAATGTCGCAAATTTGGTTTGTCTCTGAATCCCAAGAAATCCCATTTTGTAATGCAGAAAGGTAAACTCTTTGGCCATATAGTTTCTAGGG
>ML794415.1:0-14971 GCA_009831015.1 Picea engelmannii | reverse complement strand
AGTCAAGACTCTTTGTCTTCTCTGTCACAGTCGAGCTCATTCCCTCTATTGCAGTTCTAGGCTCCAACAGTCTTAAATATGTCAATAGACTTTATGAGAAGTCTTCATATCATTGGAAGATGCATCGAGACATTTCATCTTCTCTGGCGATCACACTGAAGTCTCTTCACCTCAGACAGAAACCATCATTTGTTTCTAGCAGTTACATTGTGAACCTCCAAGAAAACACATCAGCAACTGAATCACCAACCGTCAAAGAGTCATGATTCAGTTCTGCTAACTGAATGATAACTGATTGATTAACTATGAAGAGAAACAATATCCCTTTGTTTAGATTTCCAAGTATCCAACACCATTGGATTGCAAGCACAGGGTCTCGCGTTGATTTCGCCATTTCCCATTTCGGCATTTCGACATTTCAGCACTCCTTTGGTGAAGAGTTTCGACTCTCCATGTCCCAAAATCCAAAATGGAGTTTGTCTCTTCGAGCTCTTCTCTACAGCTCTTCGATGATGTGACCACCAGCAGTGACCAAGAACTTATCCATAAAGCGCTTTTGCAATTTTGCATTTTGACATTCCTATGATGAAGGGTCTCGACACTCCAAGTCGCGATCACCAAAATGGAGCTTGGTTGCACTAGATTCTTCCTCCATCTTCTGTAAATTCGACCACTTGCTATGACCATAGACTTATTCGAAAATGCATTTCACAATTTCATGTTTCGTGAATTTGTTTTGACTCACTTTGACTCTTCCAACTCCCAATCATGAAATGGAGCCTTGCAACTTGCAAGCTCCTCCCTTCACATGCCCACAGTTGTGACCAAGCGTTTATCCATAAAGTGCTTTCGTGATTTCACATTTTGGATTTCCTATGGAGAAGTATCTCGACACTCCAAGTCACAAACCCCGAAATGATCCGCGTTTCACATTTCGCAACTTCAGGACTCCTCTGACGAAGAGTCTCGACTCTTGACTCCTCCAACTCCCGGTATCCAAAAATCTGAAATGGAGTCAAATCAATGGTCCACAATCTTGATGATTCAATGGTCCAGATAATTTCATGATTTGCCATATCGCGATTTCTTGTCGTGAGTTTCTTCCTTGACTCCTCCAACTCTCGGTATCCAAAACTCTGAAATGGAGTCAGATCAACGTATTTCAGCGTTTCAAATTTCACTGTTTCGATATTCTTGTCATGAGTGTCCTTGACACCTCCAACTCCCAGTATCCAAAAATCCAAAAAGGAGTTTAGCTCCACTAGCTTCTTCCCCTCACGTGACCACCAGTGGTGACCATAGGTTGTGCCAAAAGGCGTTTCGCAATTTCGCATTTTGGCATTTCTTGATTTCGCATGTCGCAAATTCAAAAGGTTAGGGAACCCCATTTCTTTGACTTTCCAGTCAGTGAAATGATGATCTTTCACCACGTTTCCTATGGACCCAATGTTCTAGATCTTATCGTGATTTTGAAACTTCACGGGCCTTCATCGTGTCTGATCAACGGTCCAGATCAATCCTCAATCCGACGGATAGGATTTTTTCAAAATTTCTCATATCGCGAGTTACAGAGGTTAGGGAACTCCTTCCTTTGACTTCTCAGTCAGAGAAATGTTGATATGTAACCACATGTCCTTCTCGAAGATGGATAGTCCTCCTTTCAGGATTTTGTAAGCCCGCTTCACCTTTCACTTTAAAGAATATGCAGGTTCTCCTAGATCCAACGTCGGTCAGACCTCAGGCTTAGATTTGATGCATGAGATCTGTTCTCCTCTACTATGCTCTCCTCCTATCTGAATTCAAATCTAACGGTCATCAGGAGATCTAAATGGGATCCAATGATCATTGTTGCTCTTTAGTGTTGAACTTTCCATTGCCATGCCATTATCATTGCATTGTTGATCATGATCTTTGCCATCAATGAAAAACACACATACTCTGCCTCTGTCTGAAAACACGCCAACATTAGGGAATTGTATTTTATCTATTGATGACGATTTATATGTATGTATAGAAGAAAATTGTACAGAAAAAGAAAAAGAAGAAAAGATAAGTAAAGATGTATATAGTGTTGGAGTTTGAAAAATGTATTTTGATGGTGCTTCATCTTGTGAAGGAGCATGAGCTAGAGTACTATGTGTGGCACCCGATGATGAGTTCATCATTCCTTTTTCTTATAGATTACAGTGGGACATAGATTATACTAACAATGTATGTGAATATGAGGCCCTAGTCTTAGGATTAGAAGCCACTAGAAAATTAAATATTAAGATCTTAGAAGTCTATGGTGATGATGAACTGATCATAAATCAAATTAATCGTCAATACCAAGCTAAGCACCCAATATTGAGATCTTATAGGAACTGTGCCTGGGATCTAATCGAAATGTTTTTCTAATCGGTTAATGTTCATTATATCCCTAGAACTGAGAATCAACGGGCAGATTCATTAGCTAAACCGGCCTCAACTTTTACAACTCCAACGGTTTTCAAACTCAAATACCACATAGAGATGAGACATAGACCTTCCATACCAAATAACATACAACATTGGTAGGTTTTTGAGGATGATGAACAAATCAAGAAATTTTTAGAAATGGTGGATGACTTGCCGAAACATATTTTGATCAAGAAAACCAAAATGACCCCACTTGGATCATGCAGGAAGGGGAATATCTTCAAGAGTTTCAAGATAAGATTGCTAATCATCATATGATTATTTTGAAAAATAATCAGATCCCCAAATGCTCGATCCCGTTAGAAAGGTTATTTAATCATGGTGACATTCCGTTGAAGTCCACCTTACAACCTCAACCAAAAGAGGTTGAAGATTGAGATATAGGCACCAAAGAAAATCCTAGGTTGGTAAAATTACCTAAGTACCTTCCTCCTGAAATAAAAATTAAGTATGTCGAGTTGCTTATAGAGTATAAAGATGTTTTTACTTGGTCCTATGATGAATTAAGAACTTATGACACCACTTTAATGGAACACAAAATCCCTCTGAGACAAGGTGTCAAACCATTCAGGAAAAAACTCAGACAGATTAACCCTATCTTGCTGCATGTGATATAGAAATAACTAAAGAAGATTCTGGATTCCACGATCATTGTCCCACTCAGATACTCTGAGTGGGTAGCTAATTTAGTTCCAGTAAGAAAGAAAAATGGTGAAATTAGACTGTGTGTAGACTTGAGGAATCTAAATAGATCATCACTCAAAGACAATTATCCATTGCCTAAAATGGAAAATGTTTTAGAGGAAGTAGTAGGAGATAACATAATGTCTATGATTGATGGATTTTCAGGCTACAATCAAATTTCTATCCATCAAGACGGTAAAGAGAAAACTGCGTTCACTACTCCTTAGGGTACCTTTATGTATGACAAAATGTCTTTCAGTTTAATGAATGCAGTAGAAAATTTTCAATGAGCTATGGACATCGCCTTCGTCGGCGAAAGAGATAAGTTTTTTGTTATTTATCTTGATGATTTAACTGTTTTTTTCTAAATCTGATGCAAAATATCTAGTACACCTCAAGCAAACTTTCAAAAAATGTCGCAAATTTGGTTTGTCTCTGAATCCCAAGAAATCCCATTTTGTAATGCAGAAAGGTAAACTCTTTGGCCATATAGTTTCTAGGGATGGAATTAAAATTGACCCGAAAAGTATTTAAGCAATAGATATTATTAATATTCTGAGGAATAGGAAAGAAATTCAGTCATTTTTAGGGAAAATAATTCTTTTGAGAAGATTCATTCTGAATTTCGCTAAAATTGTAAAATTGATTACAGATATGCTTAAGAAGGACAATGAGGTAAAGTGAACAAATGAGGCTAAGGATTCATTTGAATGCAATAAGAAGGTCATAAGTGAAGCACCACTACTAGCAAGTCCTGATTATTTGAAAGAATTTTTTTTTTTTTCATTTGCTTCTGAGCATACTATTGCAGCCGTACTATTACAGAAGAATGATGACGGTTTTGAGTAACCAATTGCGTTCTTTAGTAAAATTCTCAGATATGTTGAGCTAAAGTATGATATATTGGAAAAAAAATCTTACACAATGGTGAAATCCCTCAAAGACTTCAGAACCTATGTACTACATTCAAAGATCATTTCTTATGTACCTACCAGTTCTGTTAAGGATATACTGGTTCAACCTGATAGCAATGGAAGGAGAGGCAGATGGTTAGCCAAAATTCAGGAGTTCGACCTGGAAGTTAAACTAACTAAACTTATTAAAGGTTAGGGCTTGGCTAAATTGTTGGCTGAATCAAATATGAAAGCACTCGGAATAAATCATCTGCAAGAGAATGAAGGGTTTTTAGAGATAGAAAAACTCGATGTCACTGTGCCCACAACTGAAATTCTAGAAAAATTGTCTTCTTTAGTTTGGTATCACAACATTGTTTCTTATTTAGTGACCCTCCAGTGTCCCATCAACCTAACCCCATCTATAGGTAGGACATTTATGTTACACGTTGTAAAATATTGTATTATAGATGGTCAATTGTATTGGAAGGATCCCCTAGGATTCTTACTGAGTTGTTTAGTAAAGTCTGAAATAGGAAAATTTATAGATGAACTCCACGAGGGAGTGTGTGGGGGACACCACGCTTGGAGGAAACGCCTTATAAAATATTAAGATCCGGGTATTACTGGCCGAAATTATTCACTGATGTAAACACTAAAGTTTGAACTTGTAATCCTTATTAGTTGTTTACAGGAAAGCAGAAAATTTTGGCATTACCTTTACTTCCAGTTAAAACTGAAGCTATATTTCAGGAATGGGGCCTTGATTTTATTGGAGAAATCCATCCACACTCGAGTGCTCAACATAAATGGATTCTGACTGCTACAGACTATTTTACTAAATGGGTGGAAGTTATTCCTACGCGAAATGCAACAGATGCAATAGTGATCAGTTTTTTGGAGGAGAATATTTTTCAAGATTTGGATGTCCTCGGAAAATAGTTATTGACAATGCTAAGACCTTCAAATCCATGGCTATGACAAGTTTTTTCCAAAAGTATAACATTGTGCTAGGACACTCCATGACCTACTATCCATAGGGTAATGGATTAGCTGAGTCATCTAACAAAAGCCTGAAAACTATAATTAAGAAAGTACTGATCGAAAATAAGAAAGCATGGCATGTACATTTAAAATATGCCTTATGGGATAATAGGATAGGCACAAAATGGTCAATCAGAATGTCTCCATTTAAGATGGTATATGGTACCGACATCATTTTACCCATAAATCTAGAGCTTCCAGTAATAAAGCTCTTGCAAGACTCAAAAGAAGAGCCAAATGACATTAACAAGAGGATAGATCAATTGATTGAAGTTCAACAAAGTAGGGATGAACTAAATGAAAAATTACAGAAATATTAAGATAATATGAAAGCCTTATTTGACCAAAAAGATAAATATAGGGAATTTCACCCTGGCGATTTGGTTCTAAATTGGGAAGCCAGAAAAGAGGATGCTAGGAAACATGGTAAGTTTGATTAGATCTGGTGCGGACCATACAAAATTACATCTCCTGAGGGAAAGAATGCATTTTTGTTAGAAAATCTCGATGGAAAGATTCTTAACGCCCCTATCAATGGGTGATACCTCAAGCACTTCATGCAGTAATACATCTTTGAACTCTCATTCTACATACCATTTTTTTTTCATGTTTTGTTGATAGTAACCCTTCTTTCGGTAATTTTTTATTTTTACTATAAATACAAAAAGGTCAACTAAAAAAATAATTAAAAATATAAGCATAAGTTCTGGCCAGAAAACAGATGTTATTTCTGATACTCTTCCCAGAAGTATAAGCACAGTTAAAACCTAGGCACATGTGTTCAACACCATAAAAAATGAAGTGGTAAACTGTCTCGATGACTCAAGCGACAATGAAAAGGATAATTTATCTACCAAATATGATATTATCACTCAAGAAGAATTGCATAAGATAGAAAAAAGGCGAAGTCATTTACCTTACACTGACATGATTAAATGGGTGTTGGATCATGTAGATATCCTGACTCGAACGATATTCAACTCTCAAAAAGACGTTGTTGGGTTGTTTCAACCCGAACACATACAAGTCATGTATAAATTGTCTACAACATCAAACTTTGTTTATAACGCCAGTTTTCTAGAGAATTTTAGTAATAAGGAGTGTGATCAGTTTGGAAAAAAAATTTCCGACATGATCAAAGACTGGTGTTCATGCCCTGAAAAATTCAAAGCCGAATCTCACTGCGTATATTCCATCTCATCGCTTGAGCCACAATTCCTGTATATAGCCATGATGATGTGCATAATTTATGGGAAAGAGAAAACGACCCATTTATACCTACCATGGGTTCCCATTATTCACTCGGTTGCAAAAGAATTTTCTTTTGACTGGGCAAAGATATTGTCAGATAATCTGGCTGGCGAAATCTCAGAATACCAAACAAAGAAAACCAAAGGCCAACCAGCTCCATTCTTTATGTCATCTTATGTTATGGATGTTATCTTCTTCATGATGCCTTTACCACTGATGAGATGGAGTTGGACTCCAAATAGTGCATAACCAATTCATGATTTCCATTCAAAGCTCTGGGAAAACAAAAAAAAATATTTATTTTATGAAATCTTTTACTGGGTAGTGGTGCCAATGCATATTTTTATATTTGGTCACCCACCACCGAGAATTCTAGACAAGGTTATGGCTAGCCTGGGTAAAGTGGCATACTGGTACATATAGGAACATTTCTCTTATATCATAGTTTTCAGCTGCTCGATCCCTAGATATGCATTACCACAATTTTTACCAGACATACTGGTGTGCCGTGAAGTTGCACGACAAACTGTACTCGATGGGATTAGCAAAGAGCTAAAAGCCTTGCAGAAAAAGGTATGTGCATCTTTTCCTTTGTCTATTGGTTCATTTTCCTTATTAAATTTTGGTCACTCCAGGGTGGAGGCTACAACTTTAGAAGAGATAAAGATGGTTAGCATTGAGTTCAAGAAGGACGACCAACAAAGGGTCATGGGAAACCATATGGCCAGGTGCAATATTAAAAAATATTAACATGAAGAGTCCCCTCATGACAAAATGTTTTGAGGGGTAAGATCTTACCAAGAAGTTCTCAGCCAAGTGTAAGCTCTTCTACCTGGTGAAATAGTTGAGTTTTACCATTTCCAAAAACACTAGAGAAGCAGTCTACCCAAAGTATTGGAAGGTTAAAGCCTAAAATCTCCAGATACACAACAACCAGAGACCCAAAATCCATAAGTTGGAAGCTCTGCCAAACAAGAAACCTTGGAAAATCAGGAGAAAGTTGAGATCTCAACTTAAAAGGGAAGTATCCCAGAGACAAAGATACTAGACAATCGGGGAAAAGATCAATAAGAGACAATAACAGAGAGCGGAAAAGATAAACCGTCGTCTTCGCTTGAGAAATCAACTACTGAAGAAGCCGGGGAAAATTTGTCCACAGAAATCGGCAACTACATTAAGGTTGTCACACCATTAGAGTTAACCAGGGGAAACCCTAATACAGAGGCAATATTCATAAGCGATTTCACACCTATCTCTGTCGAGGAGATACCTCCCACGGAGTTCTTTTCAATAAGAAAAGAAAGGTCGTGGTGAATAAATATATGCACATGAGAAAAGGTGCAATGGTAAAAAAACATAGAGTATTATTAGATGGGAAAAATTTGTAAGAATATTTTTCTACAGAGGTGGTAGGCTCTTTTGGATCTTTTTAAATGACCAACTTCTTTTTTGTTTATAATCTGAAAGAAAGTCTAAGGCATAGGAATCAGTTGATCAAACCACTACAAGATCAAATAAGGAATGCAGAGAATAATATAAAAAACGAGGTCAACAAAGGACTCGAACAAGCTAGAGCCAAAGATAAATAAGAGATTCAACAACTTAAATATGATCTTGAATAAGTACAAAAGATTGATCAAGCAAGCCAAGTGCAGGTCATCCAAAAAGAAGAATTAGTAAGGCAGTTGCAAGCTAAATTGAGTTGTACTGAAATCCAGGTTGTAAATATAGCAGTGTTTTATGCCTAGGCATTGGAAGTGCATCAAAAGCTGGAAGTAGTACAACAAAGCTTGTTTTATAAGGTAGGGATTATCCAAGATTACTTTCGAGAGATGGGTCAATCATTAGATAATATTGGTTTCAGGAAAAAAGAGACCACTGTAGCCCGAACCATCGTTCTGTTGGAAAATATTTAATAGACAGTTAACAGATAGCGAATGGTTGTTATTGATGGCAAAAGTGAAGATGACATGAGAAAAACAAGTCTGTAATTGACAGGAAAACATAAGATAAGTTCAGAGAGGTGAATGATCGAAAGTAGCGAATGATCGAAATGCGAATGATCGAAGGCGGGGAATGAGAGAAAGTTTGAGAAGAATCTCTTGAGAAGAAGAATCTCTGATCAAGAATATCTTGAGAATAAGAATCGTTGATCGTTGAAGAGGGAGACAGATCTCAGCCGTTAGATCCGAGCGCAGGGTCCGACCATCATTGGATCGAGGAGAACCTGCACGGTCTTTAAAGTGAAAGGAGAAGCAGGAGTAATCACAATAAGAAAAATTGCGATGAAATCTGAGCCATGAGATCAAACTTTGATCTGGACAATTAACTCCAGTCAATGTCGGAGTATTGGGGATCGGGACTTTGAAATGACAAAAACACCTGACAACAGGAACCCCGAAATCACGATATGCGAATTCGCAATTTAATCGCAGCCGTTAAATTAAGAAGTGATCAGGACCGTTGATTCTCTTCATGGAGTATCGAGGATCGGGACTTTGAAATGACAAAAACACTTGACCACAAGAACCCTGAAATCGTGATATGTGATTTCGCGATTTAATCTCAGACGTTAAATTAAGAAGTGATATGGACCATTGATTTAACTCCTTATCAGAGTTTTGTGAATCGGGACTTTGAAGTGACAAAAACATTTGACAACAAGAACCTCAAAATCGCGATATGCGATTTCGCGATTTAATCACAGCTGCTGAATAGAGATCAGATCTGGACCGTTGATTTAACTTCTTATCGAAGTTTCAAGGATCGCGAATTCAAGAGGCAAAGAACACAATGCAACAAGAATGTCGATTTTGCGATATGAGAAATCGTGATTGAATATGAACGATCAGATCAAGAAATGATCTGGACCATTGATCTGACTTCTTCACGGAGCTTCAGGGATCAGGATTTGTAAGTAAAAAAAACTATGAACGCCAAGAATGCCAAAATCGTGATGTGTGAAATCCTGATTGGATCTGAACCGTTGGATCAAGTATTGATCGGAGGGTTACTGTTCTCTCTCACAGTTAACTACTGAGTTTGGATTCTGTTAGCAAAACGGACTCATGACTGCAAATCAGTTAGAATTTCAATTGGCCTTTCAGTTGCTTAGACAGTTGTCATCTTTTTTCCTAAGGAGTTGGGAAGTTGAATCGTCATGTTCATGTGTATAAAAGAAGATGAAACAGACTGTGTCCAGTTGGTTATTCTGTAAGTGAAAAAGAATGAAACTGTAAGAATAGAGATGAAGAGGATGCGCAGGAGGAGATTAAGCATATGTGAAGTATGAGTTGAAATGCAGAGCATAATCACAGAACGAGTTGAAGAAGAGAAGAATGAGAGCACGATTTGATGCAAAGCATACCTGATGAACAGACAAAGGAAGAGAAGAGCAGCAGAACAGTGTGCAAAAGATCAGATTTACAGAACAAAGAAAGATTGGTAAGAACTGATTTATTTGTAAATTTGAATGTTTATTTAGCCATTTATATTCTAGGGAGGTTGGGAGGTGCTCAAGAGGATTGTTGTCCTCAGAATTTCAAGTGAAATCTTGAACATAGGAAGTTGTAGCTTCCATCTGGTTGTAGCCAGAGAAACAAGGGTGGCAGGGTGGTGCTGGGGAGAAGAAGTGTTCTCTGTTATACAGGTTGGAGCTTGTGTAACGGGAAGTTGGTGCTTCCATCCAGTTGGTGCTGGAACATTCAGGAAGTTGGTGCTTCCATCCAGCTGGTGGTGGAATATTCAGGGAGTTGGTGCTTCCTTCTAGTGGGTGCTAGAGAAACCAGAGAGTTGGTGCTCTCAAACAAGTTGCATCTTGTAAAACAGAGGTAGAAGCCTCATATTTAGTTGGTGCTCAATTATATATGATGTACAGAAATTAAAAGACTGCCTATCATTTCGAAGAAGAAGAGGTTTTCTCCCTTTATGGGTTTCCTCGTGAAAAATCTGTCTCTGTGTATACTTTATGTGTGACTGTTGTTCTTTACCTTTACTGTCCATATGTTGTATATTGTTGATGACCACATGAAGAAATATTAGTAATGTTTTAACAGACTTAAAATTGTTTAAGCTCACATACAGCTGATTCACCCCCCCTCTCAGTTGTATTAATAATTTCAACACTTTCAAAAGGAATTTGTATCTTCGGCTAGGGAAGAGGTACCAGCAACTCCTAGATTAACTATCAAAGAAAAAATTAGGGGTGATATCATACTAAAGGAATGGGAGGCCAATATAGCCGAGAATAATAAAATGGCTAAAGAAATAAAGGAATATTGTGAAAAGGCTTTTGATTTGCTAGATAAAAAATCACTAGGGATTGGAAAGGACAATTGTGATGGGGTATTAGGGAAAATCAATGTTATAAAGCATCAACTGGACATCAAAGAAACATTGAATGAAGCCCATATTGAAATTTCACAGTTGAGACAGGTTGACATCACTCAAATGGATAGATGGATGGTAAAGCCAAATATACAACTGCAATCAACAAATCTTGAAGGTAAAAGGATTGAAGGCAGGTTATCGAAATTACAAAGAAAGTTGTATCTTTTTTAGGCAAAAGATGTGACGGAGCCTTCCAGAATTTTAGTACAATTTCTAAGCAGTTGCGTCGATTGTCTCGAACCAGGTGAAGGAAGTAATTCAAAGAAATAATGAAGTAATCCATGCATGCTCATTCTGTCAATATGAGAAAGAGATAGAAAGGAAACAAGTGGAACGGTTTGAGTTTCTATTTTGTAACTATTAATATCTAGTAGTAAGGAAAATTCCAACCATCTAGGATTGGTAACCTTTTGTATAAATATAATTTCAAAAGACTTAAAGAAGGCTTTTTCCTGACCGATTGTAATAGAGAGATCTCTCCTTTTCAATAATTAAGACAAATGCAGACCAAAGACTCCATATTTCGTCAATCTTGAGTTATGTGTTCTTTTGTTCTTTCGTATTCCAACATCTTTATTTATATGTCTTTGATGATTGCTTAATCACAACTTAGTACAACATCTGTTGTGGTTGTATGTTTATTTGGTTATCTGATTGTTTACAGATTTTCCTCTGTATTTTCTATTAGCAAATACAAGACCTATGAATTAGTTACATTACCACACTTTATGCTTCATTAAAGGTTTTACATCCTTTTTTTTTTCTTTTGTATCACAGTGAGATTCTTCTGTGATTGATGCCTCACTTTTTTAACAACTTTATGTTTTTCTTTCATCACATTAATTATTTTCAAATTTGACTTAGACAAGAAAAATGGCATCTGAATTGTTATACTATTAATTCAATTTCAGGAAATTTTCTCATATAATTGATGACAAGAAAAAGAAAAAATTAAAACAACAGATCTTTAAATTTTCTTTCCTCCATGATTGTAGTTGTGGCAAGACAACCTAATATAGAACCTGACCTCACAGATCAGACTAGTATCACTTTAACTTTGTTTGATACCATCTTAGAAACTGCTAACACCCGGGTTGAACTTGAACGTTCATGGGCAGTGATTGAACATGACATAAGTATCTAGGAACATTGGGAAGCTAGGCAAAGACAACTCAGAAATCAACCATAGAATTTTTCCCTAAAGAATTGACTTTCTTTTCATATTTTAAACTCTCTTTATTTTTGGGATGCCTTGACATTATACTCTAAGCCTTAAGTATAAACTTAGGAACAACATCTTTTTGGCGTTGTTTCCAGGGAACGAAGAAACAGAGTTATTTTTCCCTGGGAAGAGTGACATCAATAGGTTTCTTTCTTTGATAGTGAATAAAGATTGAACACTTTATAAGGTTATTTTTATCCTTCATGATTAATAAACTAGCTTATGATTGAAAGAATACCAGAAAGAATGCAGACGATAAGAAGACCTCCCCTTTATCTGATCCTGAAAAGCTTCTAAAAAAAAGAAGATAACTTAAACAAACTACTTCATCAATGAGTAAGATTTATCAAACCAAATCCACACACTCAAATACTAAGGATCTACATGGAAATTCGAATACCCAACTCCTTTTTAGAGAAACATCCATCGATAGAAATGAAACCCTAGAACCTGAGTTGGTGTTACCCGATTTTAAAATCGAAAATTTTCCAACTGTCTCTTTTACCAATAGAGGTAAAAGATCTATCTCACTTCCTGCCTCAATTGGCATTTCAACAATTCCAAAATTTCATTCTACAACAGCTCAGAATTCATAAGAATATAATGTAAACAGTGACTTGACTCCTATTCGTTCTCCTATGTACACATCCTCCGAGTCCAAAGAAACCAATCCTCTTTTTCTAGTTCCCTATTTTTCAAATTTCCTATCTCCTGATGGTCAGTCCTATGAAACCATTTTACTTTATCTAGATGTAACTGAAAGGTCATCACATATCCTTAAAAGTATTCTCTATAATCTCCAAGTGTCACCCTCTAAATTATCAATGGTTGCGGCAGGAGGAGGTGGTGATGCTGGGGTAGGAGGGGGCAGTCAAGTACCACCCACACCTCCTATAATATTTGCCAAAGTAGCTGCTAGATATTCCCCTTTGGTCCTCCCAATCCCTCTCCATGGTCTACCTGAAAATTGTATGAAAAATCTATCGATTTTTACTGGAGAGGGAGATTTAACTGCTACTGAACACATCAATTTCTTTGACCAATTTGTTGATATCCTTGGCCTAGAGCGCGAAGACGTTTACTCAAGCCTTCTTTTTCAAAATTTCGAAGTTCAGTTGAGAACCTGGTTCCGAGGACTCCTAGCAGGGTCCATGGGATCATAGGATGAGTTACAAAATGATTTTATTAGACAATGGGGAGAAAGGAAAGATATTCTCTATTATCTAACCGAGTTTGGGGCTCTAAGAAAGAAAAATTCAGAATCAGTTCTTGAGTTTACCCAAACATGATATAAATTTTATAATAAAATTCCAACTGAGGTTAAACCTTCCCAACCTGCAGCAAAAGTGACTTTTGGTGGGGATTTTTATCCATATTTGACTCTACTATTGAGAGAAAGGAGATCTGTTGATCTCACTAAAATGCAGGATGACACTGTAGAAATCAAATCAAACATGATGGCATCGAGAAAGTTAAAAACAAAATTTGAAATGGAAAATAAAGAAACTAGACAGTATAGAGAACAAGTGAGACCCTCTGGATTTGGGAGGTCTTCGAAAGATAAGATGGATGACATGGTGAGAATAATTAAAGAATTGTCGAATAAAATATTGAGAATGGAATTATACCAATCAAAGAATGATCAGTTCCCCAAAAAGGATTTCAGAAGAAATCCTAACCCTCAAATACAACAAAAACAAATTAAGAATGAAGATCAAAAAATTCAAACCCCCTTCAAAAATGAAAATTTTATAGGAGGAGAAGACATGCAAAATTTTGAGGAGTTAGAAGAAGATATAAATAATCTTGGCGATGATTTTAAAGAACCTTATCTGATGAGACAAGATTATGAAAAATCTTTAAATATGGAATACAGGTATGAAAATGACGAGAATAGAAATATTACATAGGATTCAACTTATCAAGGAATCGTTGATAATATAATGGCCGAACTCCAACATAAATACAATCTAAGGCCTAGTAACAAGAATATCACAACTGCCCCATCGAAGAAAATTCTTCCGAGAGGGGAAACAGACGAGGTATCTTCAAAAGTTGCTGAAAAACAGACTGTTAAAACCAATATTGCTAACACAGAATCTACTAAGACAAAGCCATAAGAAACACCAATTATTAACACAAGGAAAGCGGAGGCTCCTATGAAACAAAAACATAACAAATAAATAAGACTGAAAATAAGGGAATAGAAGCCCAAACCACAGAAGTTGATAAAACAACAAGAAATTTCAGTTTAGAAAATGAAATTAATAAAATCAAAATTCCTATATCTCTAGTCGAACTGGCAAAAAATTCCAGTGTACAGAAATAAAATCACTAAAATAATTAATTTTTTAGACAATGAAAGTCAGGCTGACGTTTTAAAGATGATAAGCCTAATATAGTTTTTGGTCCACATTTTGAAGGTGTCAGAGATACCATCGCACCTTTCTATATCACACTAACTGTGCACGATCACCTACTCCCCAATTGCATGTTGGATTCTGGAGCCTCTCACAATGTAATGCCTTAGGCCATTATGGATAGACTTGGTCTTGAAATCACTTGACCATATGGAGATTTGTATTCTTTCAATTCAAGAAAGGTTAAAAGTGTAGGTATGTGTTGGGCCACAAAATCGTCCCCATTCTCACTCCATTATTCACCAATACCTTCACATTACTTCCATATTACCTTCATGTCACCTTCATTCCACCTCCACATCATTACATTTATCTCATCATTGGGTTATAACTATGTTTTTCCAAAGTTTATTAATTCTTAACATTTTAAAGTGGATTTGTGGTTAAACTTTAGAAAATAATATACTTATACTTATACCTAACAATTAGAATGAGTTTGGTGACATGTGTAGGTTATTTGTGTAATGGCCCTTTTCTTATTACTATGAATAATTTCATAAATAAACCTAAACATGGGATAAATTATAATTAATTATTATATAACCTTAATTGATTACAAGTTATTAATTAATTGTTTTGATTATACTTAGCTGAAGTATGATTAACTCCTT
>ML794414.1:301907-344978 GCA_009831015.1 Picea engelmannii | reverse complement strand
ATTCCCCTTAGATATCACTATTCAAAAATTTCAAGTTAAAATATTGCACCATAGGTATCCTTCAAAGTGTGCCTCTAATTTCCATGCCCCATGTTACCATTTGGATTCCAATAATTTTTAATCCCCTTTCCATCTATGTGTATTCAAGTGGTATTGTGGAATATTTTATAACACCTTTCACTTCCACACATGGATAAGTTTTTCTACTCTTTATGTCCATCCATA
Source organism: Picea engelmannii (assembly GCA_009831015.1). Taxonomy (NCBI): domain Eukaryota; kingdom Viridiplantae; phylum Streptophyta; class Pinopsida; order Pinales; family Pinaceae; genus Picea; species Picea engelmannii. The sequence goes on along the minus strand of ML794414.1, from coordinate 344,753 downwards.
GAGTGGTGTCTCAACCTATCCTTTTCTCTCAAGCTCAATCCATGAACCATTCATTCATTTCTCATAATACTATGCAATTTGAATCTAATCCTGGAGTGATGTATGGTTAGGTTCCTTGGATTCAAAACATACGGTTTAGATATTCTATGCCTCCATTTATTGTTTTTTCCAATTAATAAAGAAAAACAAAGAGGGCCCATAACCCTAAATTCACTCCATGCTTTATCTCATTCATTCCCTGTGGAATTTTCCTACCCGAATATTCATCTATGTTCCCTTGTACTCCTCTCTATAATTCACCACTCACTTGTAAGCCTAAGGCTGTGATTCTGCTAGAAGTTTGGAGCTCAAGTTCCATTGGAGCACTATGATTCCCCTTTGATTTCCATTTGATTGTACAATATATTGAGCCACAAGTTCATTTCACATTGCTAGTGTTGATTTTGGAGGGATGAAAATCTTTCATGATTAAGAGAAAAGTAGGAATAAATCCGTTTCTAGGCTCCAATATAACTCATAGTAGTGTCTATCTATTCCCATTCACACAAGGAAATACTGTAGAATAACTTACTTAACAAATATAATAAGAATGTTATGATTCTCTAAAAATATGTTGTGAAACTACTGTCGATTAGTGTTGAATCTTTTTTTGTTACAAGTGAAATTACTGATGTTAATGCTCCATTGTTAGCTATCTTTATATTTTTAGAAGGCAAAACATCTCTGCAATACCAAACATTCAAATGCCATGTACAACAATCCCTCTATAATATTAAATATTTTTGTAATTTTAATGTGTAATGTTTCTTCACCTCCATTTTGTCCACCCTTGATGGGAAATAATCATCCAAATATGGAACCAAATTTCAATTTTGCAAACTCCTTTGCATTGCATTTAACAAAAATGATTGTACAATGCAAACTCCTTTGCATTTCATTTAACAAAAATGATTGTACAACATGCTTTTGACCATGGGTTTTGTTGTAGCATAACCCAATTTTTTTAATAAAATTTGGAAATAAAATTTAGATGTTTAGTTTTTGTATTTAAAATTCTAGTTCTTTATACTAATTAGATAGGTTTAAAATTAAAATCCAAAATTCATAGGAATTTCAATTTTTTTTATTGTATAGGTTTATACATTAATTAAATAAATCTAGTTTTAATAATCTTAACTTAGTATTTAAGTTTTAAATAATAAATATTAATGTTAAAGTTTATTATAAACTTTAATGCAGTTCAATTTTATATTGTTTTAAATTTATTATATGGTTTCATAGTCGTAAATTAATAAGATGCACATTTATTGTAGATCGCGCTCGGTCCTTTTGATCCAATGACTTACAATCAATTGCGTCCCCCACCCCCCACGTGCTCGATGGATAACACAAGGGAGGGGGCCATGAAACCCAAGCCGAGTTAACTTACTTTTGATGTGTCACACATACGTTGACTATGACCCCCTGACCTATGGTTAGAACAACCACACCAAACCCCCCTGCAATCAATGCTCAATCGACGCGTGTCTAGATGATGATTGCAAGCGAAAAGTAATTGCATGACGCTGCCAAATTAATCTCTTCCATGTGTAATCAAATAAAAACCTTCCCCGTGTCCAAGTAAATATGATTTAATTTAATGTCTAAGAATATTCTTAGTTATAATAAGTAATAATGACAAATCAATGAGGTAAAGGTGAGTGAAAGGTCAAGTTTTGTGAAGCTACAGTTAGTATCAAGTCATAATATATGGAAATATTATCACCCATAGAAGATTGAGATTACATAATGATTGAAGATCATTAATCATGCTAAGATGGTGACACAAGTACCTCCATTGTGACACATCAGGGAATCTTCATAGCCCATCAAAGTACTAAATAAATGATTATTAATTATGATAACATTTATTTGTTCTATAAAGATAAGTTTTGACCATGTCATAACAAAATTTCAAATATGTATGCAAAGGAGAGGAGGTTTCATCTTTGTTACAATTGAAATGTTATTTTTGATCAATAACATGATCTTGACTGAGATTTATTGGGAAAGGATAATACTAAACAATTGTTTTTCCTAAGAAATCTCTGTCGAGAAAAATATTAAAGAGACAGTTTATGGAGTCGGGGAACTAAACAAATTCCCATTTGATTATAAAAGGAAGAAGAATTCAATGTAAAAGAGGGGGATTAGAGGCTTGGAAAGCCATGAATTTTCTGGGAGCAATAGGCTGCGTTTTTTATATGAAGCTCGTAGGGAAATTGTAATTCTCTGAGACACCGAAGAATAATGTATTGAATTCATTGATTCGTGTAAGCAAAGCCTTGTCTTCTTTCTATTTCTTGTATTAAGCTTCTCATTTTCTCATAACTATTCTTTTCTTTCATTTTATAATTTGCAATGAGATTGATATAGCTTCAATATAGGAATTTGGTATGACCACTACTTATATCATATATGTTTTATTGATTATATGACATAGTCATATTCGATAGGAACATATATATATTCTTGAAAGTTATTTAATCTAAGTGTATCAAAGTTGGATTCATAATTTATTCCCAACCCATACACTTAATCTTTTTCTAGATTCATCATTTGAGATGCCCAACAAACCATCTTTTCTTCATCTCACATTTGTAAAGATTGTTTTTTCCCTCTATATTGTTTGAGATTTAAATTTTCTTCTTATTTCTTCCACCTTTCAATATTATCTTTTATGCTATGCTGGATGAGACTGTGCCCAATGGATTAGGCCTCTCATATGATAGGATTGCAATTTATTAATCCAGTCACATGTCATTTTATCTTAAACCTTTCTTGCCTAATTATCCCATTATTTATCCTTCAAATATGACATCCTGTGCTTATTGTTAGAATTGCTGCTTAGTAACAGTGAGCATCTAGTGTTCTTAAATCATATGAGAGAGCCCTCTCTGGTCCAAGAGCCAACTTGTGGCCTAAAGTAGGTTTAAATATGTCTTGGAATGGTTTCTAAGCATCCGGGAACCATCTCAATTTAAAACAAGTTTATTTATAACCTTACTGATCCCATATTTTGTTTGGAATCCTGGGAAGTTTGGCTCTTTCTCTTCTATAGAGTTTATCCACTTAAGAGGAGAACAAGAGAACCATGAATGTAGATCATAATCCCCAAGAATATTTAATTGTTCCTAATGGTCCTCTTCCTCCAGGGACAATTTTTTGGGAATCAACCTCTACCTCACCATGTCAATGCTAATACTAGTTTTTGAGTTCAACCCTTGGAGACATTAGCCCTCATTTTTATAAAAAAAATCTACTCTAGTTGTAGTTGGATATGAAAATCCTTAAGCTCTATGATAATATATATGGATTTGTACCTCAATTTATCTAATGAATAAGACATCATATAGTAGTGAAGAACCTATAAGGGGTAAGTTTGGGCATACAAGGGTGGAAATATCCCACCTTTCCCATCAAACACATATTTGGAATTTAGGGACCAACAACTTCTGTCAAAGGTATCTAGAGGGATAAATTTAATATGACAATGTTGGTTATTAATCATTATATGTCGATCATGTTTGCTAGAAAAAATACTTTCTTAACACATGAAATGCACATTATATTTCCATTTTTGAGAATCATTGTGAATATTTTACTTATGAGTAGCCATAAGGAGAATTTTTTGGGCATACAAATATGGTGACATCTCACCTTGATCATCAAACATATATTTGCAATTTAGAGACCAAAAAATTTACTCGAAGGTCTTTAGAGGGATAAATTTGATACAATGATGTTGGTTATTAATTATTATATGTTGATCGTGTTCAATAGAAACAATACTTTCTTAAAACATGGAATATGCATTATATTTCCATTTTGATAATATTTGTGAATATTTTGCTTATGATTACCTATATTTGTCATATCCAATATCATTAAGGATTTATTTTAAACATAATTTAGTTATTGGGGATTGGGTGTAACCTTATACGAAAAAATAAACAAAACTGTAGATAATCAAAGAGGAATAAGTTTCAAAGAAAAAGGTGGTGTCTAAAAACATCGTTACAACACTTAAGCACAACGCATTGTGATCATAACATCACAATGGATGTTGCACATATTGTACATAACAATGATATTGACATGATGATAATGACCCATTGGGTTTCCTATTTACAACTTCAATATCTAACCAACTTCCTTGGAATTAGGAAGATCTTGTCCACATATAAATGTCAGTGGTTAGAGTTGACTCCATCAAATCCATTATGTCTATTCAACTCAACAAGGATGCTCGACCCGACTGTCCATGTGTCCAACTCATAGTCGATATCTTGGCTATTCGATCCACCGACCGACTGTCTTCAACTGCTGGCCGAATATTTGACCGATAGGATTATTGAATACTTGACCAAATAATGTAGAGATCTAGTCAATCTCCCAACCGATTGTTTCTAGATGTAGCTCGACCGCCTGAATGACTAATTCCAGGATAAGTGTGATGAACCATAAGAACTTGATATTCCAACACCCCCCCATTAGCACATGAATCTGGAGATTCATGAGGTGAAATTATGTTAGTAGGAACCCCCCCCATAATTGCAACTTCCTAAAGCCCAAGCATCATGTAGATATTGATAAATATAGATTTAGATAATGTCTTAGTGAAGATATCAACTACTTGATCATTCATTTTGTAATAGACAAGAGAGACAATGTTCTCATGAACCAACTATCTCAACTAGTGATATGGAGCTCAACATGATTCATTTTACTGTGGGAAACATGGTTTTCAACAACTTAAATGACACTCTAATTGTCATAGTAGATTGTAGTTGAGGCCTGAACATGAAATCCAAGTTCACCCAAAAGTTGGAGAATCCATACTGCCTCTGTACTTGCATGAACAACACCATAATATTTTGATTCTATAGTCGACAAAAATACTACCTTTTGTTTATTACATGAATAAACCAACGGTCTAGTGCTAAATAGAAACACATAGCCAAAACTGGACTTCCTATCATTAATGTTGCTAGCCCATTCATAGTCGGTGAAGCCGACCAACTAATTTGAACTTAGACAATACTAGATACCAAAATGGGTGGTACTCTTGAGACAATGAACAATTCATTTGACTGCTTTCTAGTGGCTTTCTTTGGGATCCCGCATAAATAAAGAAACCACACTAACAACAAACAAAATGTCAGGTCAAATGTGAGTAATATAAACGAGACTACCGACCATTTGTCGATAGAGTGTAGCATCAACTTTGGAAGTTTGACATCTTTTTCTTAGCTTTACGCTAGATTGAAAAGGAGTAACACATGGATTACAATATTCCATCTTAAAACATGTCAAAAGATCCATTACATATTTATATTGAGAAATAAAAAAACCATAAGACAAGGGTAATACTTGAAGACACAAAAAATAATGCAGAATACCAAGATATGTCGTGTCAAAGGAGTCAACAAGTTGCTTCTTCAATCTAAGAATGAGATCATTGTTATTTCCAGTTATGACAAGGTCATAAAAAAATACATAAATAATCAAAGTGTTTCCATGAGTATGGAGTAAATATAATATGTGATCAGATTCACAATGTTTGAAACCAAGTTGAAGAAAGAAAGTGTCAATATTAGCATACCAAGCTTTGGGAGCTTGCTTCAAATTATAGAGAGACTTCTTGAGTCGACAAACTAAGTTAGAATCTATCACAAAACCAGGAGGTTGTTCCATGAAAATTTCTTTAAAGGGTTCACCATGAAGAAATGAACTCTTCACATCCATATGATGGATCTTCCATCCAAATTGAGTATCAAGAGAAAGAATCAGTTGAACAAAGTTCATATTTGCAATAAGGGCAAATATATCAGTGTATTTGATGCCTTCTTGTTGAGAAAATCCTTTTACAACTAGGTGAGATTTATGACACTCAACAACACTTTCAAAGGTAAATTTGGTCCTGTAAACCCATCGACACTTCACAACATTCTTTCCTTATGGTCGGGGAGCTAATTACCAAGTGTGATTCTTCAATAAATAATCCATTTATGTTTACATAGCCTACTCCCATTCAGGTTGTCCTTGTGCATCTGAGTAGGTGACAAGATTAGAAGTTTAAAGTACATGAGTCATCAATGCAATGTTGGCATGTTTTTTACTATGAGTTTGTTAGCTTGAAAAAACATCACCGACATCAGGTCCAACAACTTCAATGGTATTGGTATCCCATCTGGGTTTTTCACTGCAGAAGGTCGATCAAAAGTATAAACAATTTGAATTGACGTAGATGGTAGACCAGTTTAAAGATATATTGACTGACCAATCATCTTAGAGTGCGACAATCCATTCGAAACAAGAACAAAGTTTGACTCTCTAGTCGAAGGACTGAAAAATGGAGCAGGAGAACTAGAGCAGAAAACAAAATCAAAGTGATCATCCTGTAACAATCCAGAGGATGAATTCAAAAACTTGATGCCATAAGAATTCTCATCAAACCATAAATTTCGTTTGATAATTATTTGTCATTTGATAGGGTCAAACAATTAATAGAATTTAGAATCTTCAAATTATCCCATCATGATGCAATCATAATACTTTTCATCCAACTTCTTTATGCAATCATCATAAATATGAGCCCAAGAAACACATCCAAACACATAGAGGTAATGGAATGAGAGATTCCTTCCAAACCATTGTTCGACTGGAGTCACTAAAGGAACATATCGAGTGAAGATGAAATTGAGCATATAGATTGCACAATATACAACTTCACCCCAGAAGTGAGGAGACAAATCTTTGTCCTACAAAATAAATCTATCCATTTTGACTAATGTCTGATTCTTGCGTTTTACAATGCCATTCTATTGAGGTGTATGAGGAACCAACTACTACCAGTCAATACCAAATTGAACCAAGTATTCTTCAAAAGGTTGATTTAAATAATCACCACCATTGTATGATATTAGGCACTTGATGGATCGACCACATTGTTTTTTTAGAAAAGGCTCTAAATTATTTGAACTATTCAAAGACAACATTGTTATTCTTCAGAAAATACACCCAAGGGAAACGAGAGAGATCATGAATGAAAGTCAAGACATACATTGCACTTGATAAGGAAGGTAGATTGATGCAATAGAGATCACTTTTAACCAACTCCATGAGGTTCTGTGCTCACCACACTTTGCCAGAGTAAAAAGGTGCTTGATGATGCTTTCCAAACACACATCCTTTACAAACTCCATTAGGAGGAAAATTTTTAGTTAATCCAACAACCATATTCCGAGTTGCCATCGATTGAAAAATTAAAAAATTTAGAGTCATTCATGTCAAGTTCAACTTTGTTCATCGATGTGAGGAAAAAGAGTAGTGGGTTTAGAGTCGAGTCGATTCATGACAATCGACAGACCTTTCTTCAAATATCGAACAAAGAACCGATTTGGCCAAAATTTGATTCAGATTATTTTGAGAATGAAATGAAGGAAGAAATATAAAAAGTAAATACGCATATATAATTCCAAAAACACAAAGATAAAATAATGCACATTTTTTTTATTAATGACAAAAATGTACATAAACTGTAAAAATACAGATTGAATGAACTCTCTAGAATGGTGGTAGCTTATCTCTGAGAAGAGATGTGGTGGCTACGCTCATTTGCAAGAAGATGATGTATACAATGAGGTTCTAAAGGCGTTTTTAACATGAAGAAAATCCAAAACACTAACCCCCGAAGGTGAAACGCCAAAGGTTTGCGAGCCTCGATGGGGGTAGTTGATACATCAACTTCTCAAGGATGTAACATTTGCATATGATCTCCATTTGGGGCACATGATAGCTTGTTGGAAAGATCTATCTGAGGAATACAAATTTTCCATCACAATTTAGATAAATCCTATAGTGCGAGTGTGTCATGCCCAAAAAACGTTGTTTAGGGCCTCAAAATGACCATAGAGGTTTAGCACTCGAAAAAGTGTAGAAATATTTTCAAGGTGGAAACCCCTGTTTTGAGCTAGTGGAATAGGTGGGTGGCCACCGATTTATATCTAGATAATTCTTCCCCCATTAGGAAGCAATGGTATCCATTGCGTCAAGTTTCCAGGGAATATTTTGCTGAATCTGAACCTTGGTGAGCTGCTTGCCTTGCTGAAGAAGTTGTCCTACTTAGTTTGTTGAAGGTTGTCATGAACTTGTTGTTGGAGGGGCTGGATCCGTTTAACCAATCTAGCTGCATGCTATTTCTGAGTGTGGGAGGACTCTGTTGGTGATTATGCAACATGGAGAGAATGAAGGGATTTGTTGTAAGTTTGCTTGAGTGGACAGTGTGGAGGCACCCTTAATAATATAATATAATAATATTTTGGTGCTCTTCTACAATATTTGTGATATGATTCTGTTGGATAGAAGGGTATTGGGGTGAGAACATAGTGATTGCAATTTCATTCTCTTATGAACAAATCATGAAGAGGATAATCTTTGCGGTATGAGATATTAATTTGTGACATTATTTTTTTGGGACAATAGTCGAAACTACCTCTGGTATCCTGTAGAGTTGACCCCCTAGAGTAACAATGATGCTACGAGGTCATGACTCATAAACAACATGAAACTTCCACATATATGGCTGGACTAACCGAACATCATAGAATTCAAGTGGGGAAACATCACATAGTAGCTCATCTTTGAAGGGATTGATGCCGTATGACAAGCGACGACTGACACGAAGATCTTGTCCCTGGTGAAGCCATCCGATGTTGTATAGTTGCGGGTGTGGTGTTGTTGGAAAATAAAACTACTTGATGACCTATGTTAAGATGAGGCTCTTCTGGATTCTTCTATCAACAATAAAATACAACATGGTCCCCTTCACCCACATCTGTGAATGGAAGAGGTGCTTCTCCTCCTCAGGATCCTTTGGTTCTTCTTATTGGATTGTTGTGGTCGCGACAAAAATAGTGGGTTCTGCATAACTGGTCTGTCTCCTTTTATTATTGTCTGAATCATAGTTCTATTTGGGGCTCAAGTCTATTTCTTTGAGCTCAACCACCAATGACTGTTTTGACTGACATTCATCGGTGTTGTGCCAAGGGATTTTGTGGAAGTCACACCACTTCCAAGTGTCCTTTTTCGTCTTCCCGTTACCCTTCTTTTCATGCGACTTGGACAAGTGGTCTTGAGGTTGGTTGTTATGTGAGTTAGGTATGCCTTTACCATTCTTTGGTTGTTGTGGATTCATAGACCCGAACTCTTGCTTGTTCTACTGCTTAAATTTTTGCTCGATTTTGACATCATATTGATAAGCGACTCCTAGTAATGAAATGTCCAAAAATTCCATTTCGGTTTGGATGTATATGTGTATAGTCCCACGATATTTTAGAACCAGATGATGCTCAAAGTATTTGATACCCAATTTTATTTGCAAGGTATGGAAGATATTTGTGAACTCTGACACTGTTTGACCCCTCTCTTGATGTAGCGTGGTCCATGTCATATACTAGTCGTCATAGTTTCCCACATGGTAATATTTCTCCTTGATTGCATCCATAAAAAAATCCCAAGTGGGATCAACCCTAAATATTCCAGACTCCTCTATGGAATTTTTATCTCAGTAAGTTTACCACCAATTTTTGACATGGGAGAGAGCCTTAAGGAGCGCAAATGTGATATTTTCTTTGTCGAAACAATTGTGAACAATGAAATATCTTTCTAGCAAATTTAGCCACTTTTCCAAAGCATCTACATCGATCTGACCTTCAAATATGGGAATATCAAAATTAAACTGTACGTTGAACGGGGCAGTGTCTCCAAAGTGACTTATTGATGAAGATGTGCCAACTATTGTTGGTAATCGTTGAAGGATTTGAGAAAAATTATCCAACATCTCGTTCCTCTGTTGCACGAGGGATTTCAAAAGAAACAAATTGATGGGATTTTATTCTCCCTCATCTCTCTTTTATTTTGCCATGGGAGGCCGCTTGGGCTGGCAAGAGTGGTTGTCCTTAAGAGAAACTAGCTTGATACCCAAATTTCTATACCCTGACCTCGTCGGGGACATGCACTAAGAAACGAAAATAAGTAGCCTGCTTTGATACCAGTGATTCAGATTATTTTGAGAATGAAATGAAGTTGTAAATATAAAAAGTAAATAAAAATATATAATTCTAGAAACACAGAGATACAGTAATGCACAATTTTTTATTAATGACATAAATGTACAAAAACTGTAAAAATACAGAGTGAATGTACTTGCTAGAATGGTGGCAGCTTATCTCTAAGAAGAGATGTGGAAGCTACGATCATTCAAAAGAAGATGATGTTTACAATGAGGATCTAAAGGCCTTTTTAACATAAAGAAAATCCAAAACCCTAACTCCAGAAGATGAAATGCCAAAAGGTTTGAGAGCCTCGATGGGGGTAGTTGATACGTCAACTCCCCAAGGGTGTAACTTTTGCATACAATCTCCATTTGGGGCGAACGATTGCTCGTTGGAAAGGTCTATCCGAGTACTACACATTTTTAAATCACAATTGAGACAAATCCTATAGTGTGACTGTGTCACTCCCAAAAAATGTTGTTTAAGGCCTCAAAATGACCCCAGAGGTTTAGGACTCGAAAAAATGTAGAAAAATTGCCAAGATGGAAACCCCTATTTTGAGCCAATGGAATAGGTGGGTGGCCACCGATTTCCACCTAGATCATTATTTTCCCCTTAGGAAGCAATGTTATCCATTGCATCAATTTCCTAGGGAATATTTTGATGAATCTGAACCTTGGTGAGCTGCTTGCCTTGCTGAAGAAGAAGTCCTTCTTAGTTCATTGAAGGTTGTTATGATTCTGTTGTTGGAGGGATTGGATCCATTTAACCAATCTAGCTGCATGACTTTCCTAAGTGTGGGAGGTCTCTATCGGTGAAGATTAAATATGAAGAGCATGAAGGGATTTGTTATAACTTCACTTGACTGGATAGTGTGGAGGCACCTCTGTAGGTGCGGTAAAAATATTTTGGTGCTCTTCTACAATATTGTTGATCTGCTTCTGATGGATAGAAGGGTCTTAGGTCGAGGTTGCAGTGATTGCAATGTCTTTCTCTTCTGAACAAATTGTGAAGAGGCTTAACTTTGCAATATGAGAGATTAATTTGCGACATTGTTTTTTCAAGACAGTAGTTGAAGCTACGTCTGGTATCCTGCAAAGCTAACCGCCCAGAGTAACAATGACGCTATGAGGCCGAGACTCATAAAAAACATGGCACTTACACATATATGGTTGGCCTAACAAAGCATCGCATAATTCCAGTGGGGAAACATCACACAATACCTCATCCTTGAAGGGATTGATGTTGTATGACATGCGACACTGCTAGCTGACAAAAATATATCATTCTTGGTGAAGCCATCTGATGTTGTGTGGTTGTGGGTGCGGTGTTGTCAGAAAATACAAGTTCTTGATGACCTCTATTGAGATGAGATTCTTCCGACTTCCGCTATCAACAATAAAATGTAGCGGGGTCCCCTTCACCCACATTTGTGAATGGAAGAGGCACTCCCCCTCCTCAGGATCCTTTGGCTCTTCTGGTTGGATTGTTGCGGTCGCGATAGTAGAAGTGGGTTCTCCATCAATGGTATATCTCATTTTATTATTGTCTAAATCAGAGTGTGAGTCAGGGCTCAAATTTGTTTCTTTGAGCTCGACCACCAATGACTTTTTTGAGAGACATTCATTGGTGTTGTGCCAAAGGATTTTGTGGAAGTCGCACCACTTCCGAGTGTCCTTTTTTGTCTTCTCGTTACCCTTCTTTTTCTACGGCTTGGAATGGTGGTCTTGAGGTTGGTTGTTCTGTGAGTTAGGGATGACTTTACCATACTTTGGTTACTGTGGATTTGCAGACCCGAACTCCTTCTTGTTTTGATGCTTAAATTTATGATCGATTTCGACATCATATCAGTAGGCGACTCCCAGTGATGAAATGTCCAGAAATTCCATTTCAGTTTGGATGTCTATGTGTATACCTCCATGGTATTTTAGAATCAGATGCTACTCGAAGTATTTGATACATAGTTTGGTGCGCAAGGTATGGAAGGTATTTGTAAACTCTGACACTGTTTTTCATCTCTCTTGATGCAGTGTGGTCCATCTCATGTACTGGGGTCCATCTCATGTACTGGTCACCATAGTTTCCCATAGGGTAATATTTCTCCTTGATAACATCCATAAAAAAATACCAAGTAGGCTTGACCCCAAATATTCTAGATTCCTCTGTGGAATTTTTCTCCCAGAAATTTTCCCACCAATGTTTGACATAGGGGAGAGCCTTAAGGAGTGCAAAGGTGATCTTTTCTCTGTCAGAAAAATTGTAAACAGAGAAATAACCTTCTAGAAAATTTAACCACTTTTCCAAAGCATCCGCATCGATATGAACTTCAAATACGGGAATATAAAAATTAATCTGTACCTTGAATGTGGCAACATCTCCAAAGTGATTTCTTGATGAAGACACAATTGCTATTGTTGGTAATCGTTTAAGGATTTGGGAAAAATTATCTAGCATCTCGTTCCTCTTTTGTGCGAGGGGTTCCGCAAGAAAAAAATTGATGGAATCTTCTTCTTCCTAGTCTCTCTTTTATTCTTCCATGGGAGGCCGCTTGGGCTGGCGAGAGCGGTTGTCCTCAAGAGAAACTATCTTGAGACCCAACTCTCTATACCTTGACCTCGTCGTGGATTGCACTAAGAAACAAAAAAGAGTAGACTGCTTTGATACCATTGATCCAGATTATTTAGAGAATGGAATGAAGGTGAAAGTATAAAAAGTAAATACACAGATATAATTCTAGAAACATCGGGATACAGTAATGTAGATTTTTTTATTAATGACAAAAAATTACGAAAACTGTAAAAATACAAAGTGAATGAACTTGCTAGAATCATGGCAACTTATCTGTGAGAAGAGATGTGGTGGCTATGCTCATTCGCAAGATGATTATGTTTACAATGAGGAAATAAATTCATTTTTAAGATAAATAAAATCCAAAACCCTAACCCCAGAAGATGAAATGTCAAAAGGTTTGCGGGACCTGATGGGGGTAGTTGATACGTTAACATCCCAAGGACATAACTTTTGCATACAATCTCCATTTGGGGCACACGATAACTCATTGGAAAGGTATATCTGAGGCACATTTTTTTGTCACACTCTAAATAAATCTTACAGTGTGACTGTGCCACTCCCCAAAAATGTTGTTTATGGCCTCAAAATGACCCCAGAGGTTTAGGAGTCGAAAAACTGTAGAAAAACTACCAAGGTGAAAATCCCTGTTTTCAACCAGTGGAATAGGTGGGTGGCCAACCATTTCCTCCTGGACCATTCTTCACCCCTTAGGAAGCAACAATATCCATTGCGTCAAGTTATCAGGGAATCTTTTGTTAAATCTTAACCTTGGTGAGCTACTTGCCTTGCTGAAGAAGTTGTCCTGTTTAGTTTGTTGAGGGTTGTTATGAACCTGTTGTTGGAGGGGATGGATCCATTTAACGAATCTAGTTGCATGATATTCCTGAGTGTGGGAGGACTCTGTCGGTGAATATGCAACATGAAGAGCATGAAGGTATTTTTTATAGCTTCGCTTGACTAGACAGTGTGGAGGCACCCCTGTAGGTGCAGTGAGAATATCTTGGGGATCTTCTACAATCTTGTTGATATGCTTTTTCTGGATAGAAGGGTCTTGGGCCATGGATGCATAGATAGTAGTATACTTCTCTTCTAAACATATCGTGAAGAGGAAAAACATTGCAGTATGAGAGATTAGTTTGTAGCATTGTTTTGTCGGGACAGTAGTCAGAACTACCTCTGGTATTCTGTAGTGTTGACCCCCCAGAGTAACAATGACACTACGAGGTCGAGATTCATAAACAACATGATGCTTCCACATATATGGTTTTTCTAACAAAACATCACAGACTTCCAAAGGGAAAAAATCACACAGTACCTCATCCTTGAAGCGCTTGGCGCCGTATGACAGGCATAATTGCTGGGTGACACAAAGATCTCGTCCCTGGCGAAACCATCCGATGTTGTATGGTTTTGGGTGTGGTGTTGTCAAAAAATCCAACTGCTTGAATACCCCTGCTGATATGAGGTTATTCAGGCTTCTGATATCAATAATAAAATGCACCGAGGTCCTCTTCACCCACATTTGTGAATGAAAGAGGCAACCCCCCTCCTCAGGATCCTCTGGTTCTTATAGTTGGATTTTTGAGGTTGCGACTATAGAAAAGGCTTCTTCATTAATGATCTGTATCCTTTTATTATTGTCCGAATTAGATTTCAATTCGGGGCAAGGCTCTCTGTTTTGAGTGACATTCATCGGTGTTGTGCCAATGGATTTTGCGGAAGTCATACCACTTTCCAGTGTCCTTTTTCATCTTCTCGTTAAAATTATTTTCTTATGGCTTGGATGAGTGGTATCGAGGTTGGTTGTTCTGTGAGTTAGAGATTCCTTTAACAAAATTTGGTTGATATGGATTTGCAGACTCAAACTCCTGTTTTTTCTACTACTTAAATTTTTGATCAATTTTGACAACATATCGATAAGCGACTCCCAGTGATGAAATGTCCAGAAATTAGATTTCGGTTTGGATGTATATGTGTAGAGCCTCGTGATATTTTAGAACCAGATGTTTCTCATATTATTTGATACCTAGTTTGGTCTGCAAGGTATGGAAGGTATTTATGAAATCCATCAATGTTTGGCCCCTTTATTGATGCAATGTGGTCCATCTCATGTACTGGTCGTCATAGTTTCCCACGAGATAATATTGCTCCTTGATTGGATCCATAAAAACATATCAAGTGGGATCAACCCCAAATATTCTAGACTCCTCTGTGGAATTTCTCTCTCAGAAAGTTTCCCACCAATGTTTGACATGGGGGAGAGCCTTAAGGAGTGTAAAAGTGATATTTTCTCTGTCGAAAAAATTGTGAAAAGAGAAATAACCTTCTAGCAAATTTAATAACTTTTCCAAATCATCCACATCGATCTAACCTTCAAATATGGGAATATAAAAATTAAGATGAAACTTGAATGGGGCAATGTCTCCAAAGCAACTGCTTTATGAAGACACAACTGCTATTGTCGGTAATAGTCTAAGGATTTAGGAAAATTTCTCCAACATCACATTCCTATGTTGTGCGAGGGATTCCACGAGAAAAAGATTGATGGGATATTTTGCTCCCTCATCTCTCATCTCTTCTGCCATGGGAGGCCGCTTGGGTTGGTGAGAGAAATTGTCCTCAAGATAAACTAGCTCAAGACCCAACTCTCTATACCCTGACCTTGTCGGGGACATGCACTAAGAAACAAAAAGGAGTAGCCTGCTCTGATACCAATGATCTAGATTATTTTGAGAACGAAATGAAGGTGGAAATACAACAAGTAAATACACATATATAATGCCATAAACACATAGATACAATAATGCACAATTTTTTATTGATGAATGAAATGTACAGAAACTATAAAAATACATAGTGAATGAGCTTGCTAGAATGGTGCCAACTTATCCCTGAGAAGAGATGTGGTGTCTACGCTCATTTTCAAGAAGATGATGTTTACAATGAGGCTCTAAAGGAATTTTTAGCATAAAGAAAATACAAAAACCTAACCCCATATGATGAAACACCAAAAGGTTTGCGGGCCTTGATGGGGTTAGTTGATATGTCAACATCCCAAGGGCGTAATTTTTGCATACAATCTCCGTTTGAGGTGCACTATAGATCGTTGGAAAATTCTATTCGAGGACTACACATTTTTCTGTAACACTTTGGATACAACATACCAAGTGACTATATCACACCCAAAAAATGATGTTTAGGTCCTCAAAATGATCTGAGAGGTTTAGGATTCAAAAAATTGTAGAAACACTTCCAAGGTGGGAAACCCTGTTTTGAGCTAATGGAATAGGTGTGTGGCCACCAATTTCTGCCTGGATCATTCTTCCCCCCTTAGGAAGCAATGATATCCATTGTGTCGAGTTCCTGGGCAATATTTTGCTAAATTTGAACCTTGGTGAGCTGCTTTCCTTGCTGAAGAAGTTTTCTTGCTTAGTTTGTTGAAGGCTGTTATAAACCTATTAGTGGAGTGTTTGGATCCATTTAACCAATCTAGATGCATAATCTTCTTGAGTGTGGGAGGACTTTGTCGGTGAAGAAGCATCATGAAGAGAATGAATGGATTTATTATAACTTCTCTTGACAGGGCAGTGTAGAGGAACCCCTATAGGTGCAATAATAATATCTTGGTGTTCTTCTACAATATTGTTGATCTGCTTCTACTAGATATAAGGGTCTTGGGACAAGGCTGCAATGATTTCAATGTCATTATATTTTTAACAAATAATGAAGAGGATAAAATTTGTGGTATGAGAGATTACTTTGTGGCACTATTTTTTCGGGACAATATTCAGAACTACCTCTGGTATCCTGTAGAGATGCCCCCCCAAAGTAACAATGACGCTATGGGGTTGAGACTCATAAAAAGCATGACACTTCCACATATATGGCTGGTATAATCAAACATCATAGACTTACAGTGGGGAAACATAACACAATACCTCATCCTTAATGGGTTTGATGTTGTATGATAGGCAAAACTATTGGCTGACACAAAGATCTCGTCCCTAGCAAAGCTATCCAATGTTGTATGGATGTGGGTGTGGTGTTGTTAGAAAATACTACTTGATGACCTCTGCTGAGATGAGGTTCTTATGGATTATTCCATCAACAATAAAATGCATCAGGGTCCCCTTTACCCACATCTGTGAGGGAAAGAGGCTTTCCCCCTCCTCAAGATCCTTTGGTTCTTCTGGTTGGATTATTGCGATCACGACAATAGCAATGGGTTCTGCATCAATGATTTGTCTCATTTTATTATTTTCTAAATTAGAGTTCAAGTCCGGGCTCGTCTTTGTTTCTTTGAGATCAACCACCAATGGTTGTTTTGAGCGACATTCATCGGTGTTGTGCCAAGGGATTTTGTGGAAGTCGCACCACTTCCCAATGTCCTTTTTCATCTTCTTGTTACCCTTATTTTCTAGAGGCTTGGATTGGTGGTATTGAGGTTGGTTGTTCTGTGAGTTAGGGCTGCCTTTACCATACTTTGGTTGCTGCAGATTTGTAGACCCAAACTCCCACTTGTTCTGCTGCTTAAATTTTGCTCGATTTTAACAACATATTAATAAGCAATTCCCAATGATGAAATGTACATAAATTCCAGTTCGGTTTGGATGTATCTGTGTAGAGGCCTGTAGTATTTTAGAACTAGATGTCACTCAGAGTCTTTGATACCTAGTTTGGTGTGCAAGGTGTGGAAGATATTTGTGAACTCTGGCACTGTTTGGCCCCTCTCTTGATGCAACGTGGTCCATATCATGTAATGGTTGTCATAGTTTTCCACATGGCAATATTCTCCTTGATCGCATCCATAAAAAAATCCCAAGTGGGTTCAACCCCAAATATTCTAGACTCCTCTGTGGAATTTTTCTCCTAGTAAGTTTCCCACCAATGTTTGACATGAGGGAGAGACTTAAGTAGCCCAAAGGTGATCTTTTCTCTGTCGAAAAAATTGTGAACAAAGAAATAACCTTCTAGAAAATTTAATCACTATTCCAAAGCATCCACATCGATCTGACCTTCAAATACAAGAATATCAAAATTAACCTGTGCCTTGAATGGGGAAGTGTCTCCAGAGTGACTGATTGAGGAAGACGCACCTACTATTGTCGGTAATTGTTGAAGTATTTTGGAAAAATTCTCCAACATCTCGTTCCTCT
Organism: Picea engelmannii; assembly: GCA_009831015.1. NCBI lineage: Eukaryota > Viridiplantae > Streptophyta > Pinopsida > Pinales > Pinaceae > Picea > Picea engelmannii. Next base: position 326,929 of record ML794414.1, on the reverse strand, counting down.
ATTGTGCGAGGGCTTCCACGAGAAACAACTTGATGGGATATTTTTCTCCTTCATCTCTCTTTTCTTCCACCATGGGAGGTCTCTTGGGCTAGTGAGAGTGATTTTCCTGAAGAGAAACTAGCTTGAGACCCAACTCTCTATACCCTAACCTCGTCGGGGACATGCACTAAGAAATGAAAAGGAGTAGCATGCTCTGATACCACTGATCCATATGATTTTGAAAATGAAATAAAGACATAAATATAACAAGTAAATATATATATATATATATATATATATATATAATGCTAGAAACACAAAGATACAATAATGCACATTTTTTTATTATTAATGATTGAAATGTATAGAAACTGTAAAAATACAGAGTGAATAAACTCGTTAGAATGGTGGAAGCTTATCTCTGAGAAGAGATTTGGTGGCTATGCTCATTCATAAGAAGATGATGTTTACAATGAGGCTCTAAAGTCATTTTTAATATAAATAAAATCCAAAACCCTAACCCAAGAAGATAAAACGCAAAAAGTTTTGCGGGCCCCTATGGGGGTAGTTGATATGCCAACTTCTCAAGGGCGTAACTTTTGCATATTATCTCTGTTTGGGGAACACAATAGCTCGTTGGGAAGGTCTATATGAGGAATAAACATTTTTCCATCACACTTTGAATATATCTTATAGTGTGACCTTTCCATGCCCAAAAAACACTGTTTAGGGCCTCAAAGTGACCCTAGAGGTTTAGGACTCGAAAAACTGTAGAAAACCTGCCAAGGTGGAAACCCCTGTTTTGAGCCAGTGGAATAGGTGGGTGGCCACCAATTTTTTCCTGAATCTTTCTTCCTCCCTTTGAAAGCCATGGTCTCCATTACGTCAGGTTCCTGGAGAAGCTTTTGTTGAATTTGAACCTTGATGAGTTGCTTGCCTTGTTGAAGAAGTTGTCCTGCTTTGTTTGTTGAAGGCTGTTATGAACCTGCTGTTGGAGGGGTTGGATCAGTTTAACCAATATAACTGCATGATCTACCTGAGTGTGGAAAGAATCTATTGGTGAATATGTATCATGAAGAACATGAATGGATTAGTTATAACTTCTCTTGACTGGATAATGTGGAGGCACCCCTGTAGGTGTAGTAAGAATATATTGGTTCTCTTATACAATATTGTTGATATACTTATGTTGGATTGAATGGTATTGAGCTGAGGTTGTAGTGATTGCAGTGTCCTTATTTTCTGAATAGATCGTAAAGAGGATAAAAATTTTGGTATGAGATATTATTTTGTGACATTGTTTTGTTGAGACAATTGTTTGAACTACCTTTGTTATCCTTTAGAGATGACCCCCTAGAGTAACAATGACGGTACAAGGTCGAGACTCATAAACAACATGGCGCTTCCACATATATGGCTGGCCTAACAGAACATCATAGACTTCCAGTGGGGAAACATCACATAGTACCTCATCCTTGAAGGGCTTGATGCCATATGGCAGGAGACACTGTTGGATGACCCAAAGATCTCGTCCTTGGCGAATCCATTCGATGTTGTATGGTTGTGGATATGGTGTTGTCAGCAAATCCAACTACTTGACAACCTATGATGATATGAGGTTCTTATAGCTTCCGCTATCAAAAATAAAATGCAACGGGGTCCCCTTCACCCACATATGTGAATGGAAGAGGTAATCCCCCTCCTCAGGATCCTTTGGTTTTTCTGGTTGGATTGTTGTGGTCACGACAATAGCAGTGGGTTCTTCATCAATGATCTCTCTGCTTTTATTATTGTCTAAACTAGAGTCTGAGTCAAGGCTCGAATTTGTTTGTTTAATATCGACCACCAATGTCTGTTTTGAGTGACATTCATCAGTGTTGTGCCAAGGGATTTTGTGGAAGTTGCACCACTTCCGAGTGACATTTTTCATCTTCCTATTACCCTTATTTTCCCGTGGCTTGGACTGGTGGTATTGAGTTTGGTTGTGCTATGAGTTAGGGCTTCCTTTAAGGTCTTGAGGTTGGTTGTTCTATGAGTTAGGGCTTCCTTTACCATACTTAGGTTGTTGTGGATTTGTAGAACCAAAATCCCGCTTGTTTTGCTGGTTAAATTTTTGCTAGATTTTGACAACATATCAATAAGTGACTCCCAGTGATGAAATGTCCATAAATTCCATTTTAGTTTGGATGTATCTTTGTAGAGCCCCACGGTATTTTAGAATCATATTCCACTTGGAGTCTTTGATACCTATTTTGGTTCAAGAGGTATGTAAGGTATTTGTGAACTCCGACACTGTTTCCCCCCACTCTTGATGCAGTGTGGTCCATCTCATGCACTGGTCGTCATAGTTTCCCACAAGGTAATATTTCTCCTTGACCGCATCCATAAAAAAATACCAAGTGGGGTCGGACCCAACTATTTTGGACTCCTCTGTGGAATTTTTCTCCCAGTAAGTTTCCCACCAATTTTGACACATGGGAGAGACTTAAGGAGCTCAAAAGTGATATTTTCTCTGTCAGAAAAATTGTGAACAAAGAAATAACCTTCTATCAAATTTAACCACTTTTACAAAGCATCCGCATCAATCTGACCTTCAAATATGAGAATGTGATGAATGGGGCATCATCTCCAAAGGGATTGCTTGACGAATAAGCGCATGCTATTGTTGGTAATCGTTGAAGGATTTGGGAAAAATTATCCAACATCCTGTTCCTTTGTTGCAGGAGGGCTTCCATGAGAAACAACTTGATGAAATATTTTTCTACCTTGTCTCTCTTTTATTCCGACATGGGAGGCCACTTGGGATGGCGAGAGAAGTTGTCCTAAAGAGAAACTAGCTCGATACCCAACTCTCTATACCGTGACCTCCTCGGGGACATGCACTAAGAAACGAAAAGGAATAGCCTACTCTGATACAATTGATCCAGATTATTTTGAGAACAAAATTAAGGAGGAAATATAAAAGGTAAACACGCAAACACAATTCCACAAACACAGAGATACAATAATGCACAAATGCTTATTAACCTAGGAGATCTGGATGCAAACTGGGCTGGAGATCTGGATCGTAGGAGATATACAAGTGGGTATGTTTTTAACCTATTTGGAGGAGCAATCATTTAGATGAGAAAAAGATAGTCTGTAGTGGCACTTTAAACTACAAAAGCTGAATACATGACAACTGCTCATGCAAGTAAGGAAACAATATGGCTACAAATATTATGTTTAGGTATTGGGTTGGTACATCAAGCTGTAAGGATAGATTGTGACAGTCAGAGTGCAATTTTTCTGGTGAAGAACCCAACTTATCATTCAAAGACAAAGCATATTGATGTTCAATATCACTTTGTGAGAGACATGGTTTAAGAAAAGAAGGTGTTGTTGATGAAGGTGGACACTTTCAAGAATTTTGCAGATTCATTAAAAAAATTTGTGAGCACTGATAATTTCTATTGGTGTAGAGGATCTATGGGCATTGTTTCCCTGGATTGTTGATTATGTAACCCTGTAATTGTTGGGTATGTGTTATATTCTTTGCACGAGTAGTAGCGGGAAACATAACACCTACCTCGGGAAACATGTCATGTATTTTGGTGGTTTTTTTGACACATGGTTTTTGCCGATGGTTTTCTATTTCCATTTAAGGAATTAGGGTTTTGGACTAATCCAGGTCATTGGGTTAGGGTTTTGGATGCCACTGGCTCCTATATGTATATTGTATTGTAAATAATGTAACACAATGTATGAATATAATATATGCTGGTTTTCCCGGTTTGGGTTTCCAGGGGAAAAATATCTGTGTAATGTTTGCATTTGCCATTGTATCTTTTCTATTCTTTTCTGAATATCTGTTTACAGTAGACATTGTACAGGGTTAGAATTTACAATAATCCTCTGTATGCAAATAAAAAAAAAACAAGTGGGAGAATGTTATATATGTGTTATATTATTTGCGTTGGGTGCATAGGGGGTAAGAGGGGGGGTTGTAGAGGGGAGGAGCCCCCTTGGTTGGGGGATCGAGGGCAACGCTCCCAAAAATATTTTTTGCCTCATTTTTGGGTGGTCCTCGATTTTCGTGTCCATTTATGGGCGGTTTTTCGGCACATGATTTTTCACTGATGGTTTTCTATTTCCGGTTAAGGAATTAGGGTTTTTGACTAATCCAAGTCATTGGATTAAGGTTTTGAATGACGCTGGCTCCTATATGTGTATTGTATTGTAAACAATGTATGATATGAATGAATATAGAATATTATGGTTTTCCCTGTTTGGGTTTCCAGAGGTGTAATGTATGTATTTTCCATTATATCTTTTCTGTTCTTTTGTTGAAAATCTGCTTGCAGTAAAATATTGTACAAGGTTAAAATCTACAATGTTGTCGGAAAATCGAATTGCTTGATGACCTCTGCTGAGATGAGGTTCTTCTGGCTTCCACTATCAACAATAAAATGTAGCGGGGTCCCCTTCACCCACATCTATGAATGGAAGAGGTGCTACCCCTCCTCAGGATCATATGGTTATTCTCCTTGGATTGTTGCAGTTGCGAATGTAGCAGTGGGTTCTCCATCAATGATCTGTCTCCTTTTATTATTGTTTGAATCATAGTCCAAGTCGAGGCTCGACTTTGTTTTTTTGAGCTCAGCCACTAATGAATGTTTTGAGTGAGATTCATCAGTGTTGTTCCAAGGGATTTTGTGGAAGTCACACCACTTCCCAGTTTCCTTTTTTGTCTTCCCGTTACCCTTCTTTTCCTGCATCTTCGACTGATGGTCTTGAGGTTGGTTGTTCTGTGATTTAGGTATGTCTTTACCATACTTTGGTTGTTGCGGATTTGCAGACCCGAAACCCCGCTTGTTCTGTTGCGGGGTCTCCTTAACCCACATCTATGAATGGAAGAGGTGCTCCCCCTCCTTGGGATCCTTTGGTTCTTCTCATTGGATTGTTGCGGTCACGATAGTAGCAGTGGGTTCTGCATCAATGACCTGTCTAATTTTTTTATTGTCTTGATTAGAGTCCAAGTCGGGGCTCGACTCTATTTTTTTGAGCTGAACCACCAATGACATTTTTGAGTGAGATTCATCAGTGTTGTTCCAAGGGATTTCATGGAAGTCGCACCACTTCCCGGTTTCCTTTTTTGCCTTCCCATTACCCTTCTTTTCCTGCAGCTTGGACTGGTGGTCTTGAGGTTGGTTTTCTTGTGAGTTAGGTCTGCCTTTACCATACTTTGGTTGTTGCAGATTTGCAGACCTGAACTCTCGCTTTTTCTGCTGCTTAAATTTTTGCTTGATTTCAAAAACATATTGATAAGAAACTCCCAGTTATGAAATGTCCAAAAATTCCATTTCGGTTGTAGATCCCTGTGGTATTTTAGAGCCAAATGTTGCTCATAGTATTTGATACCTAGTTTGGTGTGCAAGGTATGGAAGGTATTTATGAAATATGACACTGTTTAGCCCCTTTCTTGATGCAGCTTGGTCCATCTCATGTACTAGTCATCATAGTTTCCCATAGGGTAATATTGCTCCTTGAACACATCCATAAAAAAATCCCAAGTGGGATCAACCTCAAATATTCCAGACTACTCTGTTAAATTTTTCTCCCAGTAAGTTTCCCACCAATGTTTGACATGAGGGAGAGACTTAAGGAGCGCAAAGGTGATATTTTCTCTGTCATAAAAATTCTGAATAGAGAAATAACCTTCTAGAAAATTTAACCACTTTTCCAAAGCATCCACATCGATCTAACCTTCAAATACAAGAATATAAAAAATAACCCGTACCTTGAATGGGGTAGCGTCTCCAAAGTTATTGATTGACAAAGACGTGCCTACTATTTTTGGTAATCATTGAAGGATTTGGGCAAAATTCTCCAACAAATCATCCCTTTATTGCACGAGAAACAACTTGATGAGATCTTTTGCTCCCTCGTCTCTCTTTTCTTCTTCCATGGGAGGATGCTTGGGATGGTGAGAGTGGTTTTCCTCAAGAGAAATTAGCTCGATACCCAACTCTCTATACACTGACCTCGTCGGGACATGCATTAAGAAACAAAAATGAGTAACCTGCTCTAATACCACTGATTTGGATTATTTTGAGAATGAAATGAAGGCATAAATATAACACGTAAATACACATATATAATTCCTGAAACATAGAGTTACAATAATGCATAATTTTTTATTAATGACAGAAATGTATAGAAACTATAAAAATACATAGTGAATGAACTCGCTAGAATGGTGGGATCTTATCTCTAAGAAGAGATGTGGTGGCTATGCTCATTCACAAGAAGATGATGTTTACAATGAAGCTCTAAAGGCATTTTTAACATAAAGAAAATCCAAAACCCTAACCCCAGAAGATGAAACACCAAAAGGTTTGCCGGGCCCGATGGGGGTAGTTGATACATCAACTTCCCAAGGGCGTAACTTTTGCATACAATCTCTGTTTTGGGCGCACGATAGCTCACTGGAAAGGTCTATCCAAGGAATAATTTTTTTTCCATCACACTTTAGATAAATCCTATAGTGTGATTGTGCCACGTGCACAAAATGTTGTTTAGTGCCTCAAAATGACCCTAGAGGTTTAGGACTTGAAAAAATGTAGAAAAACTGCCAAGGTGGAAACCCTTGTTTTGAGCCAGTGGAATAGGTGGGTGGCCACATATTCCCACCTAGATCAAAATTCCACAATTTTACTTATTTGTGTTAATTGAGAAAATGAAAAAATATTGACACTAAGGTTCGATACATGATAGATATCAACAATTCTCCCACGTTGACAAGAAACATCACCTTAACCAACAATATTGAGAGAAAAATCAACAACATAAATCTTCCTCTCCACAACTTCTTCTTAGGAGGTGGCTAAGGAAGTTTCCTTAGCCATATGATGAGTGCACCTAGAGTCGACTACCCATTCGTTTTTCACAAACTAAGACAAGGAGGCTTGAGAAGTACTGACTTGGAAGGTGAAATTATCAATGGGTCGACGAATAGCCGACACGTCTCCTTCAAGGCATTTAACCTTATCCTCTAAGTTGTTTCACTTCTTGTAGCATGCCTTCTCCACATGTCTAGTCTTTCCACAATATTAACATGTTTTCTTCTTTTGACTTTGATGGGGTGCATTTGTCTTCCCTTTAGGTTTCTGGTCAAGGAATCCAGGTCTTTGTATATGGGTATCTAACCATCCTCTTTCCTTGTGATTTGACTTTCCCTTTCCCTTTCCCTTGAGGAAGTGGGATTGATGTTTACCACCAAGATTTCTTTCGTCAAGAAATATATAATGATCAGTGATAAATAGACCACATAAATATTCAAAAGTGTAATCCTTACCATTTTCCTTGCGTGCCTGCTAGTTGGTGCTAGAAGTCGAAATGAACATGTCGAATGGTGTTCTCAAATTCATTAGGACCAACTTGATCGTTTTTCTATCTTTATTCTTATAATTCTTTCCACATTCGCCCAATTTCAACTCCAGTTCCTTCACACGTGCCAAATATTCCTCTATTCTGTCAAAATAATGAGGATTAAGAGAGATCAACTCTTTCTCCAACTGAATGACGTGGCTTTCATTGACTCTATTGAACAACGACTTCGAATTCTTCCAGAATTGATGAGGGAACTTGATTCCAATGAAGTGAAAACAAATATCCTATGAGATATAGGTCCTAATGACCCCTACAACCTCATCCTTCTTTCCATCAACAACAGACTTTTAATGATCGTCTGTTGGATAGGGAATCACAAACTTTGTATATTTCCACAGTCCTTTACTCTTCAATAGTGTTTCCATGTTTGGTTCCCATACTGCATAGTTGGATCCATTCAAAATTACGGGAGCGATATTCGAGGCCATCTTCAATATCTAGAAATATTAGATCTATTTCCATGAGTTACAATTTGCAAATCACTAGCCCAGAGTCAATCACACAACATATCAAACTTAGAGTGATTTGTAGACAATAGGTGAGGTCATAACCATATTCTTTGAAACCATGTTGGGGATTGGGTGTAACCTGATATGAAACAGATAAGAAAAACTGTAGATAATCGAAGAGGAATAAGTTTCAAAGACAAATGTGGTGTATAAAGATATCATTACAACACTTAAGCACAACACATTGTGATCAGAACATCACAATGCATGTTGGAAATCTTTTACACAACAATGATATCGACGTGATGATAATGGACCATTTCATCTGATATTTATAGCTTTAAAATATAACCAAATTCCTTGGAATCGAGAAGATCTTGTCCACATATAACCGTTGGTGTTTAGAATTGAATCCATAAAATCCAAGCTATCTAGTCAACTCTATAAGGATGTTTGACTCGATTGTCTATGTGTCCAACTTGTAGTTGATTGGTCGACTGGTCGATCCACCGGTTGACTATTGGCCGACTGTCTGACCGATTGTCCGATCGACATGCTTGTTGACTACTCAACCAACTGATGTAGGGATCTGGTTGAACGCCCTACCAACTATTTCTAGATGTAGGTCGACTGCCCAACCGACTAATTCTAGGAGAAGTGTAATGAACCATCAGAACTTAATGTTCCAATAGTAGTAACCACTTAGCCATAATCAAGAGTAAAAAAACAACATAAAAAAAGAATATCAAATTTTGTTATAAGCATTAATAAAGCCAAACAAAAAATACTTGATATATTATGTAAATTTTGTACATCTCAAATAATACAAAATATAATAATTTGATGCATTGACTCAGTTTAATGTTTATTTATAGATATCTAAAACAATAACAATTTTGTACATCTCAAATATTACAATATATAATAATTTGATGCATTCACTCAGTTTAATATTTATTTATAGATATCTGAAACTATAAAAATATAGTAGTTGGATCTTTGAATAAAGTTGAAAACTATATGTAAATACAAAATATCAAATAGTACAATATATAATAATTTAATGAATTTGATGCATTCACTCAGTTTAATGTTTATTTATAGATATCTAAAACTATAAATATAATAGTTGGATCTTTGAACATAGTTAAAAACTATATGTAAATAAAAAAAATAAAAAATTGCCTATGAATTTTACTTACAAATGTCACATCTAGATTATATATCTAGATCTCAAAATCCTTGGAAAATTATTACAGAGTCCTTCAACATATATTAGTTTGTACTGTGGAAGTTTGATGGAAGTTTTTGTTCATGCAAGGTATTGTTGCATTAAAGTTCGACAATGCATTAGAAGTTTTTGTTCATGCAAGTTATTTCTCATTGAGAAGAACATAATTGTGTTTTGAAACTTGGACCTAATTACTCTTTCATGTTACCAAAGTTTGTTGGAACAATTGTAGTTCAAATACCTATGCATTAAGAAATATAAATGATAGATGATTGTTTTATTAGTAGTCATGACTTCCCTTCTTTTCAATGTTGGGTGATGGAAATATATTTATTTCCCAACTTGAGAAGTTAGATTTGAGGATCATGAAAACCTAACACATCAAATGTAAAAGGAAGTTTGAAGACTTTTCCATTGAATTCCTTGGAAGGATTAAATGAATACATATTTATAAATATATTTATTTTCCAACTTGAGAGGTTGGATTTGAGGATCATGAAAACCTAACACATCAAATGTAAAAGGAAGTTTGAACATTTTTCCATTGAATTCCTTGGAGAGATTAAATGAATACATATTTATAACTTGTAAGGATTTCCTCATATGTCTAATTATTTACCTCAACTTAATCACATTGTGGGAGTATCCATTTTATCTAGGAGTGGAGGGCATTCACCTCTAAATATGGATGAAAATGGTGGTTTAGGTAAAATAGAGGTATTGTATATTGAAGAAAACAAGATGGATTATATCTAGAGGAGGACTTTGGAAGAATATCCCTCAAACTTTTAATTTCTTTGAGGAATTTGTTCAAAAAAAAAAAGGCATGATTGTATCCTTTTTAAGAGAAAAAGATATGGCCATTGCTTATAATTGTCACATTCATATTGAATATTTAGAGTTCCAAAATCTTTGAAATGTATTGCAAAGTTTTTCAACATATTTTGTGTTGTAACATGAAAGTTTGATTCAGTTTGCATGGAAATTTTTGTTCATGCAAAGTCTTGTTGCATTGAAGTTCAACAATGCATTAGAGTTGGAAACTATCTTGAGAGTGAAAAGTTTCCTAGAGTTAATTGAACTTGTAGAGTCATCTCACTAAGTTAAAAATGGTTCCCATTGTAGTTTTATATAAGTGAAAAATCACTAAATATCATTGACTCTGTTAGTCTCTAACTTTGTTTTTGAATAAGTGAATATCCCTAGTCTTTGTTCCTCATTTCTTATGTTTTTTTCTCAAAACTTGGTTTTTACCTCTTGGTTTAAAGGGTCATTTTTTCCAATTTTTATTGCACTTTGAAATGATTTTGGAGTTTTAAAGGTTTAGAATTTGATATGATAAATCTTGTCACATCACTTGTACATTCATTATTTGAATTTTAAAATTTTTTCCAAGTCAGAAAAGGTGCTACATGAATAGCGCTATTCCTGCAGTGCTAGGAATAATCATAGTTTTACATGCGCCAACCTGCCCTGATCGCGTCATAATTTATCAAATCGTGATTAGAGGATCTGCATGCCTCTTCACTATCTATTATTGAGTTGATATTTCAATAATAACAACTACATATGAGGGATTGAGCTGTACCTGCCACACCTGCATCAAATCAACATGTTTGGATATCATAAACATACTCATCACCTTCTATTTTAGTGAGTCTGTTATTTTGTGCAGGGATCAAATCGAAGAAAGAAGTGATTTTTAGTCCTTAACAACTCACGAGAATTGAGAATTCAAATCATCAATCCTCTCAGATTTGTTTACAGGAACATATCAACAACATGGCACCAAAGAAGAGTGGCCAAATTATTAGACTAGAGCCCGAGGGCACAAAATTACTCGAACCATACCCTCAAATGGTGCAGAGGTTCAAAGATGCGGGTTGGTTTGAATTTTTCACAACCTTCCAGGGGCATGATGAACAAATTTCAATGGTCTTCACACATAATTTGGATGGCTTTGAAGATGTAGTTGGAAAATTACTGATGCATGTGACTGAACATTCGATTGCTAAAGCCTGTAGATTGTCAGAGTACGGGGAAAGGTGGTGGAAGAAGGAGAATGTGGTTATGGATTTTTTAAATCAATTTTTAATCCCATAGAAACAAAACCCTAAATGGAAAAATGGAATACCACATAGCTAGGTAAAGAAGGAATGACATACCACCTTGATAATCATCCATAGGTATATTACATGTTAGGTCAGGTTTTCATTGGTTTACCTCTACCATATTAGACTGTTAATTCATATTAATGGTGATTATCCCCTTAATTTACCCTACTTTCTGCTTAAGAGTTTATCTAAAATGTCAAAGAGGGTGCAATCTCATCCTGCTACAACTAAGGGTAGTCTCTTTCATCAGGGATTGATTAAGACATTAGTAATATTCTCTTTAAGCGAAGTCTAGATATCCTGGGATTAGATAATCCAATATTTAAGAAACGATTTACAATCAACTAAATCCAAAAATTACAAAGGGAAAAAATCATCCCAACAGAAACAGACTAGTAAAGCCATTGAATTCTTAATTAAAGAAGAATCACCTGCAACTAGGGTAACTCGGGCTAACAAGAGGAAATTACAAACTTAACAAACCATTGGGGATATTTTGGTAGGTAAAGATCATGAGGAAGCTACCACTAGTCGAGGTAAGAAATCTAAACCGGATGAAGACATTGACATAATTCCTAATCTAGATATAAAGATGAAAATTGATGAAGATGAGGATTTTCGAAGGTATTCGGATAATCCACAGTTGGTGTCATTTTTTCCATCGACGTTTTGAATCCGAATAAGGATTCTTCATCAGGACTAATCGTCAAATGAAATATTTATGATCTTAGTAAATTAATAGTTTAGATACAAGATTACACTATGAGCCCAGTTCAGACTCCAGTCAAGTAGAAACATAAATCTATAAGTAAGAAGAATGCAAAAGTAAAAAAAAAAAAACAGAGAAAAAAGCCAACACCTATGCCTAAGTTCCCTAAGAGAAAATCCACCAGAGATGCCAATAAATTTAGATTAAATTGAAAGGCCATATTTCATCCATCCATTAAAAAGGAGAATCTTATAATTATAGAGGATAATTCAAAAGATTCCAAGACATGCATCAAAAAACATGAAGAGACATCTTCTTTGCACATAACTGAGAAAGAGTTTGAAAACTTGAGGAAGAGACAAGAAAAGGGAAAAAAGGTTTCTTAATACTCGAGGAGACCTGTGACAAGAGCAACCACTAAATCAACTTCAAAATTTGAATTCGTGTTTAGAGGTACATATGTAGTTTCTAATGACAAAGATGATCCCGTTGTAGAACCAAACCAGATTCCATACCTTCCAGAGACTAGAGATTTTGATAGCACTGAAAATAAAGATCCTATCTCTGGATTATATTTAATATATATGATCAAATTAATAAAACCTCAAGCTTCTATAGACCTGAATCTACCTGTACCTTTAGAGGAATATCCAGAGTTTAAAGTGAAAGCAAGGAAGGAAAAAGACAGAGTAAAGGAGCTACTAACACAACAGGGAGAATTGTTTTGGGAACTGTAGCTATGTTTTCTGATGGCAACACTACATATACATGCATTTCTTCAGTCAGTGGTACTGGGAACAACTTATTTTATGGGAGTGTTGCAAATGTTGCAGTTTTACAGGCTCAATTACTTAGTTCTATCATCCAACAATCTACCTTTATTTTCTCTATATCACGTGCCCTCTTTGGAATAACATACAATGTACCTATGGTACCACAACAGGTGCCTCATAGTTGAAATAACCCATTCTATGAATCTCATATGGTGTCTCAACAGTTGGCTTATACAACCTCAAAAAATAAGAAGAGCAGAAATCAATACAAGCATACTCTGTTTTTTACCTGTTTTAGTATTTATTCTCTAGAGAGGTTTCATAACTGTTGGAGATGAATTCGTTGAAACAAAAATAAATTTTTGTTGGGAACATGCCTCTTCAAAAAAACCTCTCTCAGTTTTTATACAACTATCACAGTTTAATATATTCGGATATATCTTTGAGGCCTAGTTTTCATAGATTTCACAATAAATTATTTCCTGTTTTAGTCACTAATTTTGGGCAAGGTTTCAGAACATATGGAGATGAATTTTTGGAAATACAAAGAGGTTTTTGTTAGGAATGGGCCCCTTCACAAAAACCTCTCTTGGGTTTTACACAGATATTACAGTTTAATAGATTCAAATATATATTTGAGGCCTATGTTTCAGAGATTTCACAACAAATTATTTCCTGTTTTAGTCACTAATTTTGGGAAAGGCTGCAGAACATATGGAGATGAATTTTTGGAAACCAAAAGAAGTTTTTGTTGGGAACGACCCCCTTCACAAAATGTTTCTCGGTTTTTACAAATCTATCATATTTTGGGAGATACAAAGATATTTCTGGACCCTATTTTTCAGGAATTTTCCAGATTTATCTTCCAAAAAAATCTCATGGACAACAATTAACAAGTAACAAGCCACCTGATGGGTGTTCTATATGCACTAAAAACACACTTAAAACCCTCAATTAATTTTTCAATCCCGGGGAAGTAAACTTAGAGTTGTAGCAATATATATGCCAAGGTAGAAAGGCTGGTAGTATAGTCTAACTAAGGAAACGAGATATTGAAGGGCTAATCTACTCAAGCAAAGATTACTAATGATCAAACCCTACTAAGAAACTTAAACTATGTAACCTAAGTAAATTTTGGACAAATGATTGATGGATAGTCCCAAGAAGGCAAATAAAAAACCCTACTTAAAGCAAACTAACTTAATCATGACAATAAGAAAAATCAAACTATCTACCTAATAAGCAATAACAACAACAAACTACTTTAATTAACCTACTCAAATTCAATAAGCAACTATCCTATAAAAGAAAGTAAATAAGCAAGAAACTACCCTATCAAAAAATAGACAAGCAAGGAACTACCCTGTTAAAGCAAGCAAGCAAGCAAGCAAACAACTAACCAACCTATGATAACTTCTACAACAAGTAAACTAATTAAGATTACTCAATAAGCAACTAATTAAGCTAAGAAGCAAGTGAACTCTATTCTTAAATTAAACTTCACAACTACTTCTAATTTATAAAAAAAGAAATCTTAATCTACTCAATTAAAAACATTATGACAATAAAATTAATTAGCAACTACTCTTTAATCTATGATAAACAAACTATTCTTTAATCTACTAAAGCAAGAAACTATTCTCTAATCCTACAAAAGCAAGGAAACTCAAATATAGTGTTGATGGTTATGTCTCCGGTGTCTTATAATATCACAATGACACTTAATAATGAACGATAATTCAAGAGGAATAAACTCGATATTGACTTCGATATAAAAGTGAAAAGTGTGAATTAGACAATCCAGTGAGAACCTAGCCATTATAGAAGCAACATCAACTATCCTGCATATCCGTGTGATTATTCAATCATGCATTAATCATCAACAGTAAAAAACACTATTATAGTAAATTCAATTACATTCTATACTAATTAATCAAATTCATACTAAGATTCATAACTGAAAACTAAATTCAATAATCAACTTTGAATTGAAATTGCAACCTAAATCTAGAAAAAGAAATTGCATGAAAATAAACTGAACTAACTCTATTCTAACAATTCAAATTGCAAAAGAGGAAATACTCATAAAACAAAAATTAAATACTATTTTAGCATATGAAAATAAACAAACTAACTAACAATTAAATGCGCAAAACTAAACAACAATTAAATAAGCAAACTAACAACTATCCATCCACCGAAACTTGCCAAAGAAACCATGAACTAGAAACTTTGTTCTAACTCTGTTTTTAAACTTTGTTTCAGCATAAGGAAAATCTAATCTATCATCTAATTACACACATGGTTAGTATCTAAGCTTGCAATCTTATCTTCTATCAACTAACAAATCATTGCATATTAACAATAGTCTCCATAATAACTTGCAAAACTGAACTAAACTAATTAAATTATAAACAACAAGTTATACAGTAAATAAACATAATGAAAAACTCATGTACAGGAAATGAATAAAATGACAACTACACTACTCAATTCACAAGCAAACTAATTGGATATTCACCCAGACTGCTGGTGGCCCCCCCAAAAATTCATGGCTAATATTCAAAGACGAACCACGAGCTCAATAACACAAATTCAACATTAAAATAAAAAACACAGTCTTTATATAGTTTTAGCAAAATGTATATGAAAATAGCAAAACAGAGCGGAATTGTCTTTTTCTCTCTAACTCTATCTATTTGACCACTGAGGTGGTATTTATAAGTTTACAAGTTGAGAGGTCGACCACTAGAAGGGCCGACCTTCTCTAAAAACAACAAATCACATTTAATATGCCCTAACTACCGGTGGCTTCTAGAAATAAGGCGAGTCAATAATCGCCTAGAATAACAACCCAAATTGAGTTGTCGGAAGCTTAGTAAATGGAGGTCACGAGCACAAGAAAAACCCATGTCTCTAATTCGCCCATCGCTGGCCACTGATATGATAACCGCCAAATCGCCCATGGTTTTTGTGCAGGACGGAGTGCCGAATGGAAAAACAAGCTGCGATTTTTCCCTGTGACACACAAAACATGAATTAGTTTCTTGGAATCATAAAAACATGCTGAGTTATACTCAAAATCCTCATAAAACATGAATCACACATACCTAGTATGACTCATAGCGATTTGACACAAAAGCTATTCAAAAACTCTTCAAAACAGGAAAAGACATATACAAATTCAGCCAAAAAGGATTTAATTAATGTCATTAAATCAATCATATCATGGGCCCAACATTACCCCCACACCTAAGATTTTGCGGGTCCCATTGCAAACAAAAATAAATTGCCCCTCATGACTAAGCTTGCTGAGGAGGATCAACTTTAGAAGCTTCTCCTTCCTGCTGTGAAGATTTGATCTTGTTCCTGTTGTGTTGCTTTAATTATGCCCTGAGGTTGCGGTTGGCTTTGGTCATCTCATCAACCAACCTTTGAAGGGAGTTTACCTTTGCTTGGAGGACTGCATTATCGTGGTGAATATGTGTGTCCATAGTCTTCCTATCTTCTAACTATCGCAACAACTGAAATTCTCTTTTTTTAGCTTCTCAATGGCTGAAGCAGGATCATTTATCTCAGAGGAAGGCTTAGATCCTTTGAAAGATGTAGAGTGTCTATCATTCTTAGGATCTGGGGTAGGCATCGATGAGGTAGGAGTAATAGGGATTTGATGAGGAGAAGTTGGTTCAGATTTTGTCTTCCTATGAGGCTCCAACTCATCTGCAGACACTTCCCTAAGTCTTTTGTGAGGACTCTCGATATCGGAGGACACTTGGATAGGGTCCAAAGTAGTCATGGATTTTTCATAAGGTTTCCCTCTTGTGCTCCGGGTACTCTTTCGAAAGGGTCCTCTATTAAAATGATTAGCTCCTCTCCTATTTGTGGGAAATGTAGGAAAGTATTGTTGAATTACTTCTTGGAGCTTTTTTGGTGTAGGATCAAGAGATATTGAAGGCATCGAGGGGTTAACAATAGGCTTCTTGGTCTTTTTTCCCAATGAGGCTGTAGGGGTTTCAACAAGCTTCTTGAATTTTTGTTCCGGTAAAGAAATGACTTGTGCAGGAGGGTTTGGATTCCTTGGAGAGTGGGGCTTGGATGGAGAAATAGTCCTTAGATCCAATGTCTTTTTGCTAGTCTTGATTGTCAAGTGAGGGTTTGCAAATTGATAAATGAATGCATCCCAAGTTTTCCCCTATTTTTTCAATTCGGCTAAAACAAGGAGTTTGATCAGACCATGGTTAAAGAGGTTGTTGTGGGGGTTGGTTACATTCTTCCTCACTTTAGAGGACATCTTCTCCAAGCTCTTTAAAAACTAGAAGGGCAAATTCAATGGTTTATTGAACTGGAAGTGAGCTAACAATCTAAAATGACAGGATTTAAAGGTGGAATATCTACCTTCACATGTGATCAACCTGGTGATGAATATGAGAGGGTTGATAAGATCCTCTTTTATCCATTCCTTGGAGTATTCTTTTTCTCTAGAGATGTTCTGGAATTCTGGTTTAAAAACCCTGTTATAGCTTGAGCACAACAACTGGTGGTTTTTAAACCATCTATCTCCCACTCTTGGAAGCTTCGTTGCTGCAACTATGGATTCCTCTGAGACCCCAAAGGTGAGAGACCCCACACGCACTGTCTTCCAATCAAAACCGAGAGAAAATTGCACTGATATACCATCATCATGGCCCTGCAAGTGGGATAGAAATGCCCCCCAACATGCACACAAAAACACCTCCCTGCACTGTGCAAACTCAGGGATGGCGAAGAGGTTTTCATAGGAAGATAGTTCATACCATTTGGGCATCGCGATGGTGTGAAGAAATGAACAGAGGAAAAATTCACCTAGAGAGGGTGTGATCAGGCCAAGGAATGGAGCAATTTGAACAAAGGCCAAGCACAATTTGAACAAAGGAACAAATAAATAGAGGCTAAGCACATTTTAAAATAGGGGCAAATGAAAATGGAAAAGGTGAATTGGAATAATAGGATAACCCAATCCCATTTTTGAATGAGCCTAGGGTGGAATTGGTTGCACACATGCGCGCACGAGTTTCCATGTGTGAGAAAATTCGAATTTGAAGGCTCATTTTTGGGGGCAATCTTAATGATACAAAGTTAGATCAATGTCCAAGTCTTTTGAATTGGAAATTTGATCATGAAAATGTCTAAGGTTTGCGTCTTCAATCTTGATTGCCATAAACTAATTCAATTAAATGCCATTGATTCCTGGTTACCTGAAATTCTGGACAGTTACTGGTGTATATTGTCATATGGAACTTCGTTCGACACCTCATACGACACTTCATATGACACCTCATATGACACTCCATATGGTACCTCTGTGCTAAATGAATTTTTACCTCATATAATGGATAGCCTGCAATCTTGGAATGGTTTTGACAATCATAGTGATTAAGAGCAGAGGCAGAGTGTTCCATTGTTATTGTTTTTTCCACCATGCTTACTCAATCCACTCACATAAGGCATGAAATTTCAATCCTATAATGAACATCCTGTAACGAAAATAAATCAACGGAGTGGTTTGTTAAGGACATGTACAACAATTTATAACACACAGGGATTTAACATTTCAAAAATAAAATGACTGCTAATGTAATAACCTGTATCCTAAAAACAATACTCATAAATTTTTACAAAGATTTACTTCTCTAGGCAATGATCATTTGTCAACTCATGAACCCCTCCCCCACACCTAAGTATTGTGACACATCAAAATAAAAAATATAGGAAGCCAGTGAGTTCTCCCAATAGATGAAGATTTATAGTTTACTGAGTGTAGAGATAAATTTCACATATTGGTCTGACAAGACGGTTAGAATATGGCCCCACCTATAGGATAGAACATCCTACATATTAGTAAGAAGAGTTAGGCGAGAGAGTTTCAATATAGTCTCAAAGTTAGTTCCCAATGGAAAGTTTATGGAGTTCATTTAACCTTAGCTTAACCATACATCATGTCATCTTTGTCTACAAGTAATGTCATACATCAGAACAAGTTTAAATTTATTATTTATTTTTTTGTCAGATTACCATCCTCGCTAGGTAGAATGCCCTGCTGCCAGCAAGCATGTTCAGTACTCCGACGGGTTTACCTAGTCATACCACAGGTTGGTACCCAGTACCAGCAGACCTATTCAATATCCTGATGGGTTAGCCTCTTACACTCTTAGAGAATGGCCCTCCAGCTTTTAATATTTTAGTATAAGATTGCTTTATGCAAGAAGATGGGGGGACAACTCTGAAAATAATTTTTTCTTTCTTTTTTCAATTGGGATGGTATTTATGTTAGAGGATGAATTTCTGTTATATTCCTTAGTGACTGTCCTGATGTAAGGGGTACTTAAGTGGACATGGCCTATCTAAAGATATGATATAATCAAGCTATTTAGTGTGTAGTGGATGGTTCCATTGAGAAAGAACAAAAAGGTATCTCTAGGCTCAAATCACTTTCTTCTTTTGTAGTTATTTTGATGTTTCCATGACTAACCAGTAATCAAGCCTCCTTGTTACTTTTTAATAAATATACTTTACTCACTTACTCAGGTTTCTTGGGAAAATTGTATAAGAGACCTCTAAGATTGATGGTTATGGTATCACTTCCTTATATAGTGGTGGATATTTTCAAAAACAACTACTTTTTTAAATGCCTTAAGAAAAAGAGAAGATGATTTTTTTTTTGCAAACATATGGCTAATTACAACAAGTCAATATTCATTTGATTCTTAATAGACAACAAGGTTCAAGTGTAACAATGTTTTGAAGACAAATCCTTCTTTTATATTTCCTTGAACTGTCTACTCCTGGTGAAATAAATACCTACAGAAATCTCTAGAATTGCTTATTAACAAAATTTAAAAACTATTTACATATGTACAGTAGAAAATTTAGAAAACATTCAAGAAAAAGGGGGACTTCCCCATCTACTAAGGCCAATGCCTTGTCAGTTGACATGACCTGTAGAAAGTCTTATTTGGAAATGGGCTTATGATAAAATTTGAGTCAGTGTCCATTTACTACAAAGTGGACTTGTCCATCATCAATTGTTTTAATTTTCATAGCTCCATTGTCATATACAATTAATACCTTGTAAGGACCCAATCATCGGGTGGTGAGTTTGCATTTGAAGGTTTTAAATCGAGAATCAAACAACAAAGCCCAATCACCAGGTTGGAAGTGTTTCTTCTTAATAAAATTGTCATGCCACTTGCTCCTCTAATTTTGGACTAACATTGTTCGTTGGATGGCATATTTCCTAATCTCATCCAACTCATTCAATTGTAGGGCTCGTTGTTTCTGAGCCTCATCTAAGTTTAATCCCAATTCTGTGGAAATACGGAAGGTCCTTACTTGGAATTCTACTGGTAGAAGTAATTGTTTCCTGTACACTAGCTCATAAGCGGTATGCCCAGTGGTGCTTCTCCAAGTGGTCCGGTATGATCACAAAGCCTCTGGAATCCTATCAGCCCAATCCCGATGATGTAATTGAATGGTATTGGTTAAGATAGATTCTAGAACTTTTTTTGTTGATTCTACCTGACCATTAGCTTGTGGGTGGTATGGAGAATATTTATAGTGTTTAATCCCATATTTCTCTGTTAGCTCTCTCATCAGCTTAGAAGTGAATTGAGTGCCTTGGTCTGTAACAATTTCACGAGGGACACTGAAACAGGTAAATATGTCTTCATAAATGAATTCGAAAACAAACTTTTTTGTAGCCCTAAATAGGGATTTTGCCTCTACCCACTTGGTGACATAGCCTGTACAAACCAAAATATAGTTCTTCTTACGAGACATGGGCAAAATTGGTCCTACAAAGTCAAGATCCCATTGTTTGAAAGGTTCTATCATAACTTGGTCACGCAAGGGAATTTATTCAGCTGACGTAGGTCTTCCTATCCTTTGGAAACTATCACAACTCCTCACATACTTAGCAACATATTTGAAAATGCTACGCCAATAGTAACCTGAATGTAACACCTTATATGTTGTACGTTTGTCAGAAAAATGGCCATCACATGGTCCATCATGACAACTTCGTAGTATTTATGGTACCTCATCCTCTTGGACACATCTATGAATAATTAAATCAGGAACTATGAAAAAAAGTTCATGACCAACCCAAGAGTAATTATCACTTTGTGTAATAATTTTACGCTTTTCATGAGGTGACAAATGAGATGGTAATTTCCTAGTAGCCAGATAGTTTTCCATATCTGCAAACCATGGGGTATTTACAGAAAGAGAAAAAAAATGTTCGTCTGGGAAACTATCATCTATAGGAATATCATTATCCTCATTTTTTTATGCGTGAAAGAAAATCAGCTACCAAATTATCCTTTCCAGGTCGGTCAAGCATGATGATATTAAACTCTTGTAATAGCAGGAGCCACCTAGTCACTCAGCCATTAGTTATGGGTTTATTCATGAGAAATCTAATGGCGGAATGATATTTATGTACAAATACTTTGTAACTTGTAATGTAATGATGAAACTTATTGATAGCATGAACTACTACCAAGAATTCCTTCTCGGTAACTGTGTAGTTTAACTCAGCAGGGGACAAGTTCTTGCTTGCAAAATAAATGGCATAGGACTGCTGGTCCTCTTTCTGTCGTAATACTCCTCCTATTGCAGTGTCAGAGGCATCAATAGATATGTAAAATGGAAGAGTCTAGTTGGGCCCTCTAAGAACTGGTGCCACAGACAACTTGGATTTTAGGGCTTCGAAGGCAGTTTGACACTGCTCAGTCTAAACACAATCAATATCCTTTATTAACAATCCAAACATGGGTGCAACAATCTTTGTAAAATTTTCAATAAACCGCTGGTAGTATCTAGCATGTCCAAGAAAGCTTATCATCTCTTTCTGATTTTTGGGGGGTGGAAGTCTGACGATCTCAATCTTTGCAGGATCGACTTTTATCCCTTCAGATGAAACATGATGTCCTAGAACCACTCCTTCAGTTAACAATGTTTTACATTTTCAAGACTTAGAGATAGGTTCATTTCTTGGCATCTGATAAGGACTTTTTATAATTTATCTAAGGCTTCCTGGTAAGTGTTTCCATAAACTGTGAATTCATCCATGTAGACCTCCACACAATCATGAATAAGATCAACAAATATCCCTAGTACTGCTCGTTGAAATGTGGTAGGAGCATTACACAATCCAAATGGTAAGACCTTATAGGCATAAGTGCCCCAAGGAAAAGTAAAGGTAGTCTTGTCCTGATCCTCGGGTGCTATGAGAGTTTGATTGTACCCTCTCTACCTATCTAAAAAGGAGAAATACCTCTTTTTGGATAGGGTATCCAAAAATTGGCTTTGTTGAATTCCCGGAAATCAACACAAATTATCCATTTCCCGATCACTTTCTTTCAAACCACTACAATCAGGGACACCCACTTATTGTCAGAGATGGGATAAATAAATCCGACATTTAATAAATTTTGGATCTCCTCCTTGAATATATCCTTGAGTGCTAGGTTCATCCTTCTATGAGGTTTCCTAACATGTGTTACTTCCCCCTGGGTATATATGTGATGGATGCATGTGTCAGGTGTTAGAAAAACAAGACCGCGGAGCAATAAAATAAAACAAATTTAGAAACAAAACACAAAAGAAACACAATACAAGAGAGACACAGATTTACGTGGTTCACCCAGTGTGGGCTACATCCACCAGAGAAATTGCCAGGTCCTTCCTTTATTATTATCCAGCAAATGAAGGGATACAACCTACAACAAAACCCGTTGTAACTTCGTTTTCTTTCTCTCACAATATCCTCTCTCAGAATACAATATTCACCATCAATCATAGCCGCAATACAATTCCCTCATAAAAGAGGGTTGCCTTCTAGGGAAAAAAAACCCTAACATAATCTCTATCGTTAGATCTGCGACCTTATAATGAACGGTCCAGATTTACAATGAAATTACAATATACTTTTATAAGGCAATTTTTTCTTCGGGGGCTTTGCCCCCGAAGCCCTGCCGGGGGCCCGATTTCCCCTAGATCCCACAGCCGGGGGGATAGGCCCCCTGGACCCCGCAGAGGGGGTACCCCCCCTCTGCACTCCCCTGCATGGAAGAGTGTACATACTTCTGGGGTGTAAATACTTCATGGGGTATAAACACGACTGAAAGTAAAGGACCTATAAATCAGGAAGATAATCAGGCTCCACAACCAACATCAGGGTGTATACCCTTCATGTCAGTGTATTCCCAGGCGAATGCTCTTGTTTTTTATTTAAGGATACTTACTAACTGTTTTTGTTGGTCTGCATCTAGCCCAGAGTTTATATGTAGAAATTTCCCTGGAATAATCTCATAGGGCATGGTATAAGATGTGGAAGACTCGCCTATCTCGAAGATAAAATATGTCGAAGACAAAATGGATGGGTCCAATTGTTCCTGAAATTTTTCCCCAAACATGTACTCAAATTGGGGAAAATATTATGGAAAGTCAACACATGTGATAACATAAATGAACTGGTTTAGCACATTTTCCGTTGTGTGCTCCTGAAGTTCCCAGGCATGGTCACTTGGAAATATGGGTTCTTCCCAGTCTTCATTCTCGTATTGACATTCAAGCCACCATATATTCTCCATGATAGGTTGATCTAGAGGGTATATAGTGAGCTTTTGGATAAAAATTCCATTTGAGATGGTCATTTTTCCCTCTGTACAACCAATAAATGCATTGGCTATGGCTAACCAAGGTCTTCCCAAAATAATGGGATGGCCTTTGGTAGGATCCTTCGAGTGGATGACAAGGAAGTCTACTGGGTACTCCCATGAGGCTAAAGTAACTATGATATCATCCAAAATTCCTTCAGGTATAACCCTAGTTTTATCTACTAATTCCAAAATGATTGGGGTAGGTCTAAGAAGAGGTTGTAACTGTAATTTATCCAAGGTAGTAGCAGTCATATCATTGATGGCTGCCCCTAGGTCTATGAGAGTGTTTCCAATGGAGACCTCATTAATGGTTATGGTCACTACGGGGTTTCCTGGGTTCTCATATTTTTCTAGCTTCGTCTATATGTACTCAAAAAGTTCTATCAAATGCATAGTTGGAGGATCCTCCTGCTTCCTACCTGGCTTCTTAATACACAATTATTTTACTACCTTACTATAGATTGGAATGTCCCTGATAGCTTGAAGTAAGGTAATCTTGACACAAATATTCTTCAATTCATTCAAGATGTCAAATTCTGGTCGGGTGGTAGGTTTCTCAATTACTAATCCGTCTGGATAAGGAGGGGCCTTTGTAATTTGTGAAGGTTCATTTTGGAGACGCTTGGGTTCTTGGTCCTTAGGAATAATAACATATTCCCACCTAGTGTCATTCGTAGTTTGTTTGATGGTTTCTTATTCTTCTTCTTCCTGGATGACTACTGGAGGTCTCTGCCTATCCAGAACTTTTCTCGATCTTAGTTGAATCTCCTGTAATGGAACAAGAGTAATAACATATGTCGGGAAGGCCTGCATATCAACATTGTGAATAGGTTGAAGTGGCTTATTATTGGGATTGGGCACTGGTTGTGCCGGTAATAATGTCGGTCTCGGGGAGCTTGCATTATGATATTGTAGCGGTTGTTGTTGTGTAATATGAGGTAAAGGTGGTGGAACAAAACATGGTAGAAGTTGTAGAGTGTTTGTAATGACCCTTTTCTTGTTACTATGAATAATTTCATAAATAATCCTAAACCTTAGCTAAATTATAATTAATTATTATATAACCTTAATTAATTATAAGTTATTAATTAATTATTTTGATTATAATTAGCTGAAGTATGATTAACTCCTTGATTAAGGGTTAATGAATGAGTAATTATTAAATGAGACATTAAATGATTAATTATTAAATTAATGGTTAGTGATTAATTGATTATTAATTAAAGTAATTGATTAATTATGTATTAAAATGGGGGATTTTCATTCATGCATTCTACGGGAGAGGATATTTTGGGGAGCATTGGGACAGAGTGAGTTAACGGTGGGATTTACAGTGCACCGGGGCTGAGGGGTTTTGGGCTCGGAGGGCTAGGACGTCCATAGATGTCCTAGGGCCAGGCGTACTAGTCGGTAGGGTGGCTGGTTTTGGGGTGTCTTCAGGAGCAAGCTGCTGCGGATTGGTTCAAGCGAAGGGAGACAACATCAGAATGAGGTATTTCACCTGTTATGCAAATTGTTATGTAAATTTAGCTTGTTATGCAAATGGTTATGTAAATTGTTAATTTATTTATTGAAAAATGGGAGCGAATATACAAAAATTTAGTAAATTTCAAATTTACTGTTCTATTTTATTTTC
>ML794414.1:251688-299017 GCA_009831015.1 Picea engelmannii | reverse complement strand
AATGAATGAGTAATTATTAAATGAGACATTAAATGATTAATTATTAAATTAATGGTTAGTGATTAATTGATTATTAATTAAAGTAATTGATTAATTATGTATTAAAATGGGGGATTTTCATTCATGCATTCTACGGGAGAGGAGATTTTGGGGAGCATTGGGACAGAGTGAGTTAACGGTGGGATTTACAATGCATCGGGGCTGAGGGGTTTTGGGCTCGGAGGGCTAGGACGTCCATAGATGTCCTAGGGCCAGGCGTACTGGTCGGTAGGGTGGCTGGTTTTGGGGTGTCTTCAGGAGCAAGCTGCTGCGGATTGGTTCAAGCGAAGGGAGACAACATCAGAACGAGCTATTTCACCTGTTATGCAAATTGTTATGTAAATTTAGCTTGTTATGCAAATGGTTATGTAAATTGTTAATTTATTTATTGAAAAATGGGAGCGAATATACAAAAATTTAGTAAATTTCAAATTTACTGTTCTATTTTATTTTCTGGTAGTTTAATGAAAATACGGTCGCTACAGTGTTCGGTGGAAATTGAGGATATGGATGGTTGGACATAGGGATAGGTGGAGCTTGAGGGTTTTCTTGGTTATTCCCTCCTCTCCATCCTTGAAGCCAATGATGTTGGTATTTTGTAGACCAATTTTTCCAACTTGGTGAGTTCCAATGTTGTTGCTATTGATAATAGGGTGGAACTTGAGATTGTAGATCTGGGTATGTGGGCTAGTTCCTAGGATGCCATGGCCTCCTAGGTGCATAAGAGGATTCCCCAGGATCCCCACTCCCATAGATGGCTAAAAAACTGGGCAATGATGGACATTTCTTAGTTGAATGGTCCTCCATGCAGAAGCCACAAACTGAAATGTTATCTAATGGACATTCCCTTGAGGAATGCTTCCTCCTGCATCTTGGGCAATATATGCTCATTGTTGCATTTTCCTCCTCATGTTTCTTTTTAATTTTGAGGGTGTCCAACTGGGAGCCTATTGTGCTTAAGATATCTATCTCGAGGTTCTCTAAAATGTTCCCTATCTTTTCTCTCGTGATACCTCTTGAACTAATTGGTTTTAAGTTTTTTTTATAAGGGTCCCGAACATTCTTTCCTGTTTTAGCTCTACTCCTCAAGTAATTCTTACACATTTCACATATTTTGGAAAATGGTTTATGAGAGATGTCACTTGATGCCATCAGGTTAAGCATCTCTAGGTATTCTTCTGAAATTCCCTTAAGGAAAAGAGCTCTAACTGCATCCTTTGGGAGGTCATGGTATTTTGACTTCTGGGAGATGTATGCAAACCGTTCCATATAGTCCTCGAGCTTCTCGTCTTCTAATTGTTGGATTTTGAAAATATCGTTACGAGATTCTTTGGTCTTGCAGTAGTCTTGGTAATTTTTAAGAAAGATATCTTTCATGGCTTCCCAAGACCTAATACTACATTCTCCCAACCCCATGAACCATCTTAGTGCAGAGTCCTTGAGGGTGGCAGGAAATAGTTTTAGTTTCTGGGCATATTGTAAGTAATTGTAGCTCCTACACAAGATGTCAAATTCAAATAGGAAGGTATCTGAGTCTTCACTGCTTTTACCATAAAAGGTGGGTAGTGCTGAGAGGGGAATATTTTTCATATTGACATTTGGTGTGGTGTCTAAAATTGGAAACCCGAACGTAGTTTCAATTTGGTTTCCAGCTTCTTCTTCCTTCTTGTGTCTTACATTGTTATGATCCCCTTGATCATCCATACTGGTTTGGTTTCCAAAAAGAGAGTACCTAGGTGGTTTTATCTGTGAAGAAAACAAGGTATCCCTCTGATGGGAAGGTCTTCCTATTGTTTGGGTGTCTGAGACTCTACTCGAACTGGTTGAGATTGGTGCCAAAGTTTCTGTGTCAATTTGAGAGATAATTACGTTGGCTGAACTACCAAAAAAAATATTCACCTTTCAGGGTCTATGATGTCTTCAAAGTTAGGATCTCTCGGTGGTGGTGTAAAATAAAAGGTTGTATTGTTTGGTTCTGAAGAAGGCTCGAGTGGTCTCACCTCTTGTCCCACTATTACTAATGCTTCAATTTTTTTTTCTATAGTGCTCCCCGTCTTAGTCTCTTCAGAGACTACTTTAACTCTTTGGGTTGAGATAGCTCCTATTTTTCGGTATTGTTCTGCGAAATTTATGAGTGGAACGTTCCTTCCCCCAAAAAGGTCGGAAGGAACCTTGGTTGAAAGATCTGATTTAGATTTAATGTATCTACCTTTTGGATCCCTAGGTCTGTTCATGAAAGCAAACAAAAAGAAAAAGAAAAAATACCATTGGGTTTGGGGGAGCCTGCAATAGCATATGCGCAAGTTCTTACCTCTCGTCTTAAAGTTCCCCCGCCACCGATATAATGCTAAGGTTAGAAATGATCTATTTCCTAACTATTTCCTACCTTGAGACAAGTCCCTGACAATGACACCAAAAATGATGGGTGTCCTATATGCACTAAAAGCACACTAAAAACCCTCAATTAAATTGTCAACCCGAGGTAAGTAAACTTAGAGTTGTAGCAATATATATGCCCATGTAGAAAGGCTGGTAGTATAGTCTAACTAAGGAAATGCGATATTGAAGGGCTAATCTACTCAAGCAAAGACTACTAATGATCAAACCCTACTAAGAAACTTAAACTATGTAACCTAAGTAACTTTTGGACAAAGGATCGATGGATAGTTCCAAGAAATCAAATAAAAACCCTACTTAAAGCAAACTAACTTAATCATGACAATAAGCAAAAGCAAACTATCTACCTAATGAGAAATAACAACATCAAACTACTTTAATTAACCTACTCAAATTCAATAAGCAACTATCCTATAAAAGCAAGTAAATAAGCAAGCAACTACCCTATCAAAGAAAAATAGACAAGCAAACAACGACCCTATTAAAGTAAGTAAACAAGCAAGCAAATAACTAACTAACTTATGATAACTTCTAAAACAAGTAAACTAATTAATATTACTCAATAAGCAACTAATTAAGCTAAGAAGCAAGTGAACTCTATTCTTAAATTAAACTTCACAACTACTTCTAATTTATAAAAAGGAAATCTTAATCTACTCAATTGAAAGCATTATGAAAATAAAAGTAATTAGCAACTACTCTTTAATCTATGATAAACAAACTATTATTTAATATACTAAAGCAATAAACTATTCTCTAATCCTACAAAAGTAAGGAAACTCGAATATAGTGTTGATGGTTATGTCTATGGTGTCTTATAATATCACAATGGCACTTAATAATGAACGATAATTCAAGAGGAATAAACTCGATATTGACTTCGATAGCAAAGTGAAAAGTGTGAATTAGACAATCCAGTGAGAACTTAGCCATTATAGAAGAAACATCAACTATCCTGCATATCCATGTGATTATTCAATCATGCATTAATCATCAACAGTAAAAAACACTATTCTAGTAAATTCAATTGCATTCTATATTAATTAAGCAAATTCATACTAAGATTCATAACTGAAAACTAAATTCAATAATCAACTTTGAATTGAAATTGCAACCTAAATCTAGAAAAGGAAATTGCATGAAAATAAACTGAACTAATTCTATTCTAACAATTCAAATTGCAAAAGAGGAAATACTCATAAAACGAGAATTAAATACTATTTCAGCATATGAAAATAAACTAACTAACTAACAATTAAATGAGAAAAACTAAACAACAATTAAATAAGAAAACTAACAACTATCCATCCACCAAAACTTGCCAAAGAAACCATGAACTAGAAACTTTGTTCTAACTCTATTTCAGCATAAAGAAAATCTAATCTGTCATCTAATTACACACAGGGTTAGTATCTAAGCTTGCAAGCTTATCTCCTATCAACTAACATATCATTTCATATTAATAATAGCCTCCATAATAACCTGCAAAACTGAACAAAACTAATTAAATTATAAACAACAAGTTATACAATAAAGAAGCATAATGAAAAACTCATGTACAAGAAATGAATAAAATGACAACTACACTACTCAATTCACAAGAAAACTAATTGGATATTCACCCAGATTGCTAGTTCCCCCCCCAACAAGTCGTGGCTAATGTTCAAAGACAAACCACGATCTCAATAACATGAATTCAACATTAAAACACAAAATGCAGTCTTTATACAGTTTTAGCAAAATGTATATGAAAATAACAAAACATAGCTGAATTGTATTTTTCTCTCTAACTCTATCTGTCTGACCACTGAGGTGGTATTTATAAGTTTACAAGCTGAGAGGTCGACCACTGGAAGGGTCGACCTTCTCTAAAAACAACAAATCACATTTAATATGCCCTAACTGCCAGTGGCTTCTAGAAATAAGGTGAGCCAATAATCTCCCAACATAACAACCCAAATCGAGTTGTCAGAAGCTTAGTAGATGGAGGCCATGAGAACAAGAAAAACCCATGTCTCTGATTCACCCATCGCTGGCTACCGATATGCTAAACATCAAATCTCCCATGGTTTTTGTGCAGGATTGAGTGCCAGATGGAGTACCGAACTGAGTGCTGGATGGAGTACCAGATGGAGTGCCGGATGCAAAAACAAGCTGGGATTTTTCCCTGTGACACACAAAACACGAATTAGTTTCCTGGAATCATAAAAACATGCTAAATTATACTCAAAATCATCATAAAACATGAATCACACATACCTGGTATGAATCATAGCGATTTGACAGAAAATCTCTTCAAAAACTCTTCAAAACAGGAAAACGCATATACATATTCGGCCAAAAAGGATCTAATTAACGTCATTAAATCAATCATATCATGGGCCCAACACCACCTCATCAATTCGACTTGGAGATTAGATTTGATCTTCTCCTTAACTATTTGAAACAATAAACTAAATATAGATGATGAGGTTTTTAGATCCATTTCTTTTGGATCTTGATAATTATGTACTGTTTCTATATAAAATTTGTATAAGGAGAAGTTAGTGGGGGATTAGTTGGGCATTCAGGGACCTTTTTTATAAAATCCGTTGTAAGACAACTTATATTCCATATTGATACTAAATGGAAAAGGCATGTTGATGGTCAGATTTTCTTTCATATCTTATTCTACTTCTTTTCTTACTTGAAGTCATTTATTCTTGTTTCTTGATTTTAAGGAACACAGTGGAAATTTTGTTGTTTTTGTTTATTATCAAGGTTGTCTTCAAGTACATGTTCTTGTTTCTCAATGATATTTTGAAATAAGAAATCTATTTGAAGTTGACAGATTGAATACTCTCATATATTCTTTTCTTTATTTACCTTATTGTCTGATCTATCTATGTGACTACCATTTATTAAATCAATGGGATGTTTTTTGGATTTTACATTGAGTTATATGTTCATTTTAATCCTTGAACCAACTTTCAACAACTTTCTAAAAATCTATTCATAAAACCCTTAAAATACCATTGCAATAACCTGATGATGCCCTAGCTTGCCCTCTCACAGTCAAGTGCAACTTTATGGACTAACATCTTTTGGCGCAGTTGTCGGGGACGCAGACACAGAGCATTTATCCCTGGGAGAACGACAACGATCAATTCTAGCTCTTGATGTTGAACAAGAGTTGGATACTTTTTCTGACTGTATCATTCACCTGGCGATTCCATGAAGGAAGAATCCATTGACAACTCCACTGATCCGAGATGTCAAAGGCTATGGAAGCCATTTTGGCTCATAGGTTTTCTCCATTTGATTTCTATGGTATTCCTGGTTTTCCAAATGTTGTGCCTACTATGCATGGATGGGGAGACTACCTTCCGAGCTTCATAGGAGATGATCACGATCATCCTGCACAACACTTGATTGATTTTCATCAATACATGGACCAGCTTGATATTCATCATGAATATGTATTGTTGAAGATGTTTATGTACTCATTGGAAGGAGAGGCGAGACAATGGTACCGATCTCTTCCTATTTCCAATATGTCATCATTAAATGATTTCCATGTTGCTTTTCATTCATTTTGTAAGAGGAGTTATTGTGCCGAATGCCTCTTGAATGATTGTTGTGAGAAATTTAAATCTCTTAGCAAAACTTTTCAGCAGGACTTTAGTGATGATATCAATGAAGATATTTTGGATTTTTCTCATAATGCTCCTAACAGTTTTGATGGCCATTCCAATGGGTCTCTTCATGAAGAATTTGCTATTGGAAATATTTGTGAAGGACAATATTTTAGTGAAGAAATTCTTGAAGATTATATCGATGGTGAACAATTTTTTTTATCATTTCCAATTGAAGTCAATCAAAAGTCTCCATCCTATCATGATGAAGAAGATTTGATCATTCATGAAACTTACTCTCATTCTTATTTTCAAGGAGAAGTTTTTCAAGTGTTGTCAATGATAGTGTCATGGATAGTATGACAACAAATTTATTGGATTGTCATAATGAATTTTTTGTTCCAAAAGACTGTGTTGTTCATTTGTGTTCTTTCTTTGAAGAGCATAATGAAACAAAATTTTGTGAATTTCAAAATTCAGAAATTTTTTATAGTCAAATTGTATATGATGAATATGAAAATGGAGAAGAGAAGAATTTCACATCATCATTCATTGACCTGTGCAACAGTGAGCATGTTTTTGATGAGTATGAATATGATGTTGGAGAAATAGATGAAAGAAATCAGTCTATCCAACAAGATGTTTTTGTTCATTGTCATAAAACAAGTGATTTTCATGTGTTGTTTCAAGGAAATCAAGTGGATTATGGCCTCACAAATACAATAGAAATTGCAGGGGAGCAGTTTGGGTTTTTTCATCAGCTCCAATTTTTTCATATTATATATGATCCAGTAGTCATCTACATGGAGTCATTGTTTCCAGAGGTTCAAAATTTTGCAGCATTTGGAATTAAAACAAATCACAACTGTAAGTATGGGCTTCCCATTCATTTTTTACTGCAAACATCTTAATTTTTCTACATTTTCTTATTTACTTTCAAGGAAGAAGACCATCTTGTCAATCAAATGATTTCATGGCTACATTGGAAGTTTGATCTGACATGATCAAGGAACTAATTGGTTAGTTGTGTAAGAGTTGTACATAAATAAGTTTTATTTTTTAGCATGTTGGTTTTAGTTTGAAGATCAATTTATAGTATGAGTGTATTGTCAAGTTTCTAGTATGTAAGAATAAGGACTCCATAGCCCAATGGAAAGAATACTTGCATTTTTGTGGTTGTTATTTTTGGATTTTAAATTAAGGATGACAGAACAAAGAAATAAAGAGAATCAGAAGGATATGAAGGCATTGGTCAACAGTTCTTAAAGCTTCATTATGAAACTTTACCCCCATAAGGAGCCAATGTTAGTCTCTAACTTTGTTTTTGATTAAGTGAATATCCCTAGTCTTTGTTCCTCCTTTCTTATGTTTTTTTCTCAAAACTTGGTTTTTACCTATTGGTTTAAAGGGTCATTTTTCCAATTTTTATTGCACTTTTAAATGATTTTGGAGTTTTAAACGTTTAGAATTTGATATGATAAATCTTGTCACATTACTTGTCCATTCATTATTCGAATTTTAATTTTTTTTCTAAGTCAGAAAAGGCGCTACAGGAATAGCGTTATTCTTGTAGCGCTAGGAATAATCATAGTTTTACATGCACTAGCCTACCATGATCGCGCCATAATTTCTCAAATTGTGATTAGAGGATCTGCATGCCTCTTCACGATCTATTATTAGGTTGATATTGCAATAATAACAACTACATATGAGGGATTGAGATGTACCCGCCACACCTGCATCAAATCAAAATGTTTGGATATCATAAACAGACTCATCACCTTCTATTTTAGTGAGTTTTCTATTTTGTGCAGGGATCAAATTGAAGAAAGAAGTGATTTTTAGTCCTTAACAACTCACGTGAATTGATAATTCAAATCATCAATCCTATTAGATTTGTTTACATGAACATATCAACAACATGGCACCAAAGAAGAGTGGCAAGATTATCATACTAGAGCATGAGGGCACAAAATTACTCGAAGCATACCCTCAAATGGCGCAGAGGTTCAAATATGTGAGTTGGTTTGATTTTTTCACAACCTTCTAGGGGCTCGATGAACATATTTCAATGGTCTTCGCATAGAATTTTGATGGCTTTGAAGCTGTAGTTGGAAAATTACTGATGCATGTGACTGAACATTCGATTGCTAAACTTGTAGATTGTCAGTGTACGGGAAAGGTGGTGGAATAAGGAGAATGTGGTTATGGAATTTGTGAATCAATTTTGAATCCCAGAAAAACAAAACCCTAACTGGAAAAAGGGAATACCACATTGCTGGGTAAAGAAGGAATGAGATATCGCCTTGCTAATCATCCACATGTATATTACGTGTGAGGAAAGGTTTTCATTAGCTTACCTCTACCATATTAGACTGCTAATTCATATTAATGGTGATTATCCCCTTAATTTACCCTACTTTTTGCTTAAGAGTTTATCTAAAATGTCAAAGAGGGTGAAATATCATCCTGCTACAACTAAGGGTAGTCTCTTTCATCAGAGATTAATTAATACATTGGTAACATTCTCTTTAAATGAAGTCCAGAGATCCTGGGATTTACTAATCTGTTCTTTAAGAAACGACTTACAGTCAACTAAATCCAAAAATGCCAAAGGGAAGAAATCAACCCAACATAAACAAACTGGTAAAGACAATAAGTTCTTAATTAAAGAAGAATCACCCGTAGCTAGGGTAACTTAGGCTAGCAAGAGGAAATTGCAAACTCAACAAACCATTGGAGATTTTACTATAGGTAAATATCATGAGGAAGCCACCACTAGGCGAGGTAAGAAATATAAACCAAATGAAGACATTGACATATTTCCTAATCCAGATATAAAGATGGAAATTGATGAATATGAGGATTATACTATGAGCCCAGTTCAGACTCCATTCAAGCATAAACATAAATCTATAAGTAAGAAGAATGCAAAAGTAAAAAAAAACAGAGAAAAAATCCAACACCTGTGCCTAAGTGCCCTAGGAGAAACTCCACCAGAGTTGCCAATAAATTTAGATTAAATTCAAAGGCCATGTTTCATCCATCCATTAAAAAGGAGAATATTATAATTATAGAAGATAATTAAGAAGATTCCAAGACACACATCAAAAAACAGGTAGAGACATCTTCTTTTCACAGAACTGAGAAAGAGTCTGAAAACTTGAGGAAGAGACAAGAAAAGGGAAAACATGTTGCTCAATACTCCAGGAGACCTGTGACAAGAGAAACCACTAAATCAACTTCAAAATCTGAATTTGTGTTTATAGGTACATATGTAGTTTTTGATGACAAAGATGATCCTGTTGCAGAACCAGACCATATTCTATAGACCTGAATCTACTTGCACCTGTAGAGGAATATCCAGAGTTTAAAGTGAAAGCAAGGAAGGCAAAAGACAGAGCAAAGGAGCTGCTAAAACAACATGAAGAAATGTTTTGGGAACTGTAGCTATGTTTTCTGATGGAAAAACAACATCTACATGCATTTCTTCAGTCAGTGGTACTGGGAACAACTTATTTTATGGCATTGTTGCAAATTTTGCAGTTTTACAGGCTCAATTACTTATTTTTATCATCCAACAATCTACCTTTATTTTCTCTATATCACCTGCTCTCTTTGAAATAACATAAAGTGGAACTATGGTTCCACAACAGGTGCCTCACAATTGAAATCACCCATTCTATGAATCCCATATGGTGTCTCAACAGTTGGCTTATACAACCTCAAAAATTAAGAAGAGCATAAATCAATACATGCATACTTTGTGTTTTACATGTTTTAGTCTTTATCCTCAAGAGAGGTTTCAAAACAGTTGGAGATGAATTCGTTGAAAAAAAAAGAGGTTTTTATTGGGAATAATCCCCTTCACAAAAACCTCTCTCCGTTGTTACAAAACTATCACATTTTAAGAGATTCAGATATATCTTTGAGGCCTAGTTTTCAGAGTTTTCACAATAAATTATTTCATGTTTTAGTCACTAATTTTTGGCAAGGTTGCAGAACAGATGGAGATCAATTTTTGGAAACCAAAAGAGGTTTTTGTTTGGAACGGTCCCCTTCACAAAAAAATCTCTCGGTTTTTACACAACTATCACATTTTGGGAGATGCAAACATATTTATGGACCCTATTTTTCAGGAATTTGCCAGATTTATCTTCCAAAAAAAATCTCATGGACAACAATTGACAAGCCACCTCATCAATTCGACTTGGAGATAAGATTTGATCTTCTCCTTGATTATTTGAAACAATAAACTAAATATAGATGAGGAGGTTTTTATATCCATTTCTTTTGGATATTGATAATTATGTATTGTTTCTATATAAACTCTGTAGAAGGAGAAGTTAGTGAGGGATTAGTTGGGCATTCAGGGACTTTTTTTGTAAAATCCACTGTAAGACAATTTATATTCCATATTGATACTAAATGGAAAGGCATGTTGATGGTCAGATTTTCTTTCATATCTTATTCTACTTATTTTCTTACTTGAAGTGATTTATTCTATTGCAATGCATTTGATTTCTTGATTTTAAGGAACACAGTGAAAATTTTGTTGTTTTTGTTTATTATCAAGGTTGTGTTCAAGTACATGTTTTTGTTTCTGAATGATATTTTGAAATAAGAAATCTATATGGAGTTGAAAGATTGAATACTCTCATATATTCTTTTCTTTATTTACCTTATTGTCTGATCTATTTATGTGACTACCATTTATTAAATCAGTGGGATGTTTTCTGGATTTTACATTGAGTTATATGTTTATTTGAATCCTTGAACCAACTTTCAACCAATTTCTAAAAATCTATTCATAAAACCCTTAAAATACCATTGCAATAGCTTGATGATTCCCTAGCTTTCCCTCTCACAGTCAAGTGCAACTTTAGGGACTAACATGCTCTAGGTCCATGAGAACCTTGCATTGAGTCTCATTGAGAACATCAAAATTATTGAAGAACCTATCAAACATTACATATAGAACATTAAAAACACACTTGGTGATTTTGTAGGCTTAAAAGATAGTCCATTGAGGAAAACTCCCATGATTATTGCAAAGTTAGTGATTATGGTTTCCCTTATTATTTATGTCCTTGGTGTGGTGTCTTGTTATCCGATTACAAACTAGGTACATTGCACTACTATTGCAAGATAATTGGTGAAATTCTACAGAAATCCTAACTTTGTTATTGCCGATTCTTTGGGTTATGGCAATGTGATTTATTGATGCAAAGTATATGTTTCACATATGAGGATGATCCAAAATCGTCTTTATTTTGATGGACATTTTTGTTCATGCTAAGTCTTGTTGCATTGAATTTTGACAATGCATTGGAGTTGTAAACTTTCTTGAGAATGAAAAGTGTCCTATAGTTAATTTTCACTCTAGAGCCATCCCACCAAGTTTACAATGGTTCCCATTGGAATTTTATATCAGGAAAAAAATCTTCTTCTTGATATAATCCAAAATTGACCATATCCTTGTGTATTGTCCTAAATTGATAATTTAGAAGAAGGGAATAACCTTGTTACATGTATGGTTGATATTATTTTATAGTATATGGAATTTATCTCCCAATGTTCTAAACTCCAGATTGGTGTTCATTGGTGGCCTTGATTGTGTAATTAACTATTGAAACAAAAGTGTATTGTAAGGGAAGAAATAACTACAATAAATATAGGGTGTTGGCCCAAATAGGGAATAAAGTCTAGCTCATGTGATTTCTCTTCGGGTGGACCTTATTAGGTCCTCTGAATCTATCTTTATGGATATGAATAATATTTGATCCCCATTTCAGTAGTTGTGAAAGACGCATTATTGTTCATTTTATCTCTTATACTTAGTATTTTTTTTCTCCAAGATATTACTAATTTCTTATTGAACAATCTAAATTTGCTTAATGAACATTACTACCTTGTAATCTTGATTCTACGAAGTGGTTGAAATTACTATGGTAGAGGGTGTAGGGAAGGCCACACAAATTGTCACTATGCATTATAATACACGAAAAAAATTCAAAATGAACATGATTAGTAGAGTTATCTTGATATTTGTTATAGTTAGGTGGAATGAATACTAAATTTTCATATTTGTTAATGATTGTACATGCACATTAAATGGCATGCAATGGTTCTACTAACATACTTAAAACCAACAATGTATAAGTATTATTTTATGAATGGAAGTCCAATGATATCTAAAGAATTTTGTCCATAGTTTCCCACAATTAAGGAATCTACACTATTAGATTGAGAGAATGGATGTATACAACTCATAGTGTACCCTTACCTATGAAAATAATAGTTTGGTACTATCTTGTGTAGAGTGAATCTTGAAACAAGGTAAAAGTACTATCATCTCACATAACATGTCAACCTATCCATAAAGAACATCAAAATTGTAGTCTGTGATTGATAGGCTTACAATTTTAGGATATCTAGACACATAGGAGTTCGTTAAGTTCAACTTGGTCTAATGTGTTTTTAGTTAAAGTGTGTTTATTTAGTGTGATTTTTTAACTATCTAACTAATATAATGCTCATGATTATGTTCTAAACTTAAAATGATCAAATGCTCATCTTCTTCTCAATACTAACAACACTTGATACATGTCTCAACACCTGATTGTTCCTTGATCTATATTTATAAAGCATGGAGGGTCATTTCATAATGATCAATTGTGAGGGATGATTATGTAATCTATTTTATTTTTTCATTAATATATTTCTCAAGTGTTTGTGTTGGTTGGATCCATCGTCTGTTTATCTCTTTGAGGGGTTTAACCATGTAAACACTAGTGTATTGATATGGTCTATATGTGTGCGTAGTTTCCTTATGTTGTTCGACTATGTGGATATACCATGTTTTCTAACATGGTATAAAATATCCTATGAAGATTTTCTCCCATCATTGATCAAGATATTGAACTTGTATCATTGATTTCAACAAAGGACTTATGGATTATGTTATTTTTTAGCATTTCTGGAATGAATAAACTACTCCAATCCATCTAGAGCATTGTTTCCAATTGGAAACCCTTTTCATTTCAGCTAAAAAGGTTTATTTTTCCCAATATATGATCATTTATCTTAGATCCATATGTATACATTTATATTATAAGTATTTGTATAACCACTTTTATGTTGTTTCAATATATCATTTTTGTTTCTCAATTTATAGTGACTAGGTTGCTTCCTTTTTTTTTATTTTTTATCTATGCATGTTCTTTTCCATGTGCCTAATCATAAATAGAGAGGAAATTATTTATCAATATGTCTATTCTCTTTTCCTTGCACCTTTTGTAATCTTGGTAAATCATAAATAGGGATGAAAAGTTTCATTTTCTAGGTAGACCAACCGAAATCTAACCTTGAGCATATAAGGCTCTAAAATTAATTTTCAAGTGTGTGTGTGTGTGTGTGTGTGTGTGTGTGTGTGTGTGTGTGTCTATATATATATATATATATATACCCA
Organism: Picea engelmannii; assembly: GCA_009831015.1. Taxonomy (NCBI): domain Eukaryota; kingdom Viridiplantae; phylum Streptophyta; class Pinopsida; order Pinales; family Pinaceae; genus Picea; species Picea engelmannii. The sequence continues at coordinate 285,496 of ML794414.1, read as the reverse complement.
AAGTCTTGGGATAAATATTGTGCGCACACACCAGTAGCAGTGAAACAGATGAAATAAGGCGCGCATGCCAATCCAAGTTCCACAATGCGCACCAAGAATCAAGAATATATCACATGCATGCTGAAATGAAGAAGAAGATCTTCGAGAATATTTCCAAATGATTAACTCAAACAACATGAGAGATCATGGAGAAATTAAGGAATGAGTTGGAAAGTTAGTTAAGACTACCATGACTACAAAGAGGTGACATGGGATGCATGGGAGACTGGCAGTCAACAAAGTGAGTGGAGCATAGCTGAAAGTGACATAGTACCAAATCAAAGAAGGAAAAAAAAGGAAGCAACAAAGATAGAGAGAAGGTTGTTATTCATCCAGTGGGTTCACTTTGATTTCTATCGATCGAGAAAGGAGTATGGCCATGTTTTGTAAGGGTTTGGTTGTGAGTCTAGTTTTTTATGTAGGTAGGACAAGTTTTGTATGAAGTTTGTAATAGAGTCAAATTAGTAGTGCATGCAGAGTCCGAGAGAAAGTGAATGGTACCTTGTAGTGAGATACTGATAGAATGTATGAGAGCGTAGGACACTGTTTCTGATGAATTATGAGTCTCTTGGTCCATGTAAGCTATTGTGTTGATGGAAATAATACAAGCTGCGGTTACTCCTTTCATTCACTTTGTTGATTATGTTTTCAATGAATGTATATGTTAATTTTACATGGTGTTAATATTTAGGTATATTTAAATGGAATGTATGAATTTCATCTTGAGTGTATTCCTTGTGTAACTTAACCCTTCATCATTGACACAAGACCATATGGTATCTATAATTCTCATGGCGTATCGGGTGAGATATTATTCATTCTTCGACTGAGGATTGATATGTCAATTCCTTGGGGTTTTGTTGGTTGACTCTAGATGAACCTTGGGTCATCAACCCCCTAGCATTAAGAAGGATGTGTGCAAGTAAGCCAACAAATGGTGTTGTCAGGACTTGAAGGTTTTGTATTGCATGATGAATGAAAAGAATGAGGTGGTATACATCTTGGGAGGAAACACAATATTGGTCGACTGTGAAGGAAGATGAATTTTCTTGAAGAGAGACTTAGGGATTGATCACCAACATGGAAAGTTGGAAGGAGCAATTTATCTATACCCAATTGCATGAAATTTTCTTTGTTGAATTTCCCTATTTACTATATGAATGGTTGAAAAGGAAGGCAACTACTAATACTTCCTTGAGACCTCAAGAACCATTGGTTTGGGATCAGACTATAGTTGATAGGCTGAAGGAAATGGGTAATAAGTGGGCTCGAGCAATTGAATTATGGTTTGCTTGAGTAAAGGAAGGATATATTATTGAGTTTGTTGTGGAATATAGTGATTCTTTCAGTGAGGCTGAAAGAAATTTTGTTGAAGGTCCTTAGAAAAGGATGCTAAAATAAATCTCACTATGGATCAAGATGTTATCTGTGGAGAAAGGATTGATGCGCATGGATCCCAATAGAATGGATCAGTAGACCCCCTAGTGTCGAGGGGGGATGAAAAGACAAGGGAAACAAGAGAGGAGATGGATCCGCTAAGAGGATCTAAAAGTTGCTAAGATGAGGTGAGAGAAAGAATGGAACTAGAGGAGCAGAGGATAGAAAGATATGAGAGATATGCAAGAAGAGTTGATTCAAGGAGGAGAGCATAAAAAGGAGTGAAAATAATATAAAAAGGGGTGCAAGACGAGGGGTCAAGCCCAAAATAAATATGAATGAGATCGCACTAGGAGGAAATGCGGGAGAGAGTATTTTTCCAGAGAGGATCATTTACGAAGGTAGGCCAATGAAGAGGCATAACGTTAGGAGTAGGGTATCCAATGAAGATACTAGAAGTAGTGGTATTAGGTGCAGAGAAGATGAAGTCTGAACCCCTTGTCTATTGTGAGATTCCACAACTTTAGAGGAATTTGATGCATATAGTAGAGGCATAAAGGTAGGAGAGGATGATGACGGTCCCCCACGAGGAGGGGAATATGAGTTAGCGATAGTGGATGGTTTTGCACGGCTACATGTAAGAAACTCTCTATGTTCCCTCACAAGAAATGATGGAAGAGGATGGAGATACCCCCCCTTTGAACCACCCCCCTTGCACATTTGTAACCAAGAATAAAGAATAGAAAACAATGTGGCGATATGAGTAGAAGAAGGAGTAGGAGAAAAAAGGAGAGAAGATACGAGTGAAGGAGAAGACAAAGTCAAAAATACTTCACAAGGGAGATTATAAATACTAAGATCCCCAATAGTGAGCAGTTATTCAGGAGGGTACAATACTATATTGAGAATGGAGAGTAAAGATACAACTTTGAGGATACTAGTTTTCCATGGAATGGGTAAGGACGATGCAGAGAAAAATTGGTTTTCATGTGAAGTGATATGGTCTGTGAATAGGATCAAAGACGAGGCATCAAATATTGCACAACTGGAGACCACATTTAGGGATAGATCCCTAATGTGGTACATGAAATACAAGGTGACTACCCTAGTGGGACAAATAAGGTCCTTGATATAAATTAAGAGAGATCTACTTAAGGAATTCTGGAACCCTAATTAAAAATATCAATGAATTATGGATATCAAGGAGACCAAGAAACAACTAGGAGACACTGTATGAGACTATGAACAATGGTTCAAGATCTTGTTGGATAGGCTAATGTTCCAGATCGAGGATGTTCAACACAAAGAGTGGTTTATTGTGGGGTCACTTCCCCATATTTGAGTTCCTCTTACCCAACAGAAGGCGATTACTTACGTAGAGGTGGTGGATATTGCGATGTGCCTAGAGGCTACACCAGGAGGAGGAGAAACATCTGTAGGATTGGCACAGGTGCAATCCCATCTTGAAAACTTGAAATGTAGTTGCAAGATAAGTAAAAGGAGAAGGTGTTGATCAAGCACATATGGTGTATCATGTGTCGATCAAAAGATCACAGCTGGGACGAATGTCCTACATTGCGAAATTATATGGCAACCGGTGAGTTGAATCCATTTTCGACTGGGCCTCAAATGAAATGGTGTGATATTTGTAGAAAGTGGGGAAATATAACCCCCCCTTGCTGCCAAACTCTGAAGAAATATATCATAAGACTCACCATACTTCATTCTATGAATTCTACAAACCCATGGGGCATGATGTAAACAAATGTCTGTCACTTCAATTGATGCAGGACCATACCACGATGTCTTCCGGGTTCAGGAAGAGTATAAGGGTGGTGACTATGGAGGAGTTGAGAGAGGTGGATATCAAGGATTTCCCAGGGGTGGATATGGACGAGGACAAGGACGAGGATATGGAGGAGGTGGAAATATAGAACATGTATCAATATTTTGTATTAAATTGTGTGCCCTCTATGGATACTACTATATCATTGAGCATGCCATAGAGGATTGTCCTGACTTATTGAAGAACTAGGAAGATAAGAAGCAACAGTGCAACATGGTGTCTGTAAAACTGCACGAGAGTCAAAATAAGGATGAGGAAGTTGACGTGCGGGTGATAACCTAAGGCAGAGAATGGAATTAGAACATGGATAAATATTATGCCAAAGAATAGAGGGGGAGATCAGAAAAGTAGCATAGCCTCCTCCTAAGTTTGATGCCGCACAAAAAATAAATAAATTTGCGCAATGAGTAGAGAGATTTATAGGAAGAGAGAGTGTAGGAAGAATTGCAACATGTGACACAAAGGTTTCTAGAAGAAGCACATATATGCGAGGAGATGCAACGTGCCACCCAAAAATCACTAGAGGAGGCTCAATCCCATGAATAATCATAGTGTGCCACCCATAAATCTCTAGAGGAGGCTCGAGCCCATGAATAATCATAGTGTGCCACCCATAAATCTCTAGAGGAGGCTCGAGCCCATGAATAATTATAGTGTGCCACAAAGAAGTGTTTGGAGGAAGCCCGTGTGCATGAGGAGATACAAATTGTGACACAAAGGTCGCTGGAAGAAGCCCGCAAGAAGGATGAATTCTGATGGGATGAGAAGAAGGAAATAAAGCAACATGCATGTGAAGAGTTGAAGCATACAAAGCGAGAAGAATAATTACGTGAAATGGGTCATGCAAAACAAGTCTAAGATCAAGTAAGTAAATTATTGCATTGTTGTTTGAAGTTTTTAAGTGATCTTGATGCTACGAGAAATTTGATGCATGTGTTAAAAATTTTTATGGAGGAAGAAGGGACAACCATATATATATAATCCCCCTACCAGAAAGGGATGTGTTCCAAGTCAATAAAAAAAAGCGCACATGAAGAGAGTTCAAGATGACAACTGAAATCAGAAGTTATGAGATGGACAATGTCATGTTGGATCTGGGATCTGACGTGAACATATTTCCAAATAAATCCTTAGAGTTGATGGGTAAACCAAACTTGGTTTGGTCCCCCATTCAACTTTGGTTGGAGAATCAATACATAATCTATCCTATTGGACAACTGGAGTGGGTCGAGGTGAACATAGAAGGGGTGAAGACTAAGGAATATTTTGAGGCGATTGAGATCATGGATGACTCAGATCCATACTATGCCCTACTTAGTATTGATTGGGAATTCAACAATAATGTTGTGTTAAATTTGAAGAACAGACAAATGTCATTTGATACAGACACGTTGGGTGCGATTGAACCATTGGATCCATATGAGGGTGATTGGTACAATGATCTTGTGAATGAAGATGCACAAAGATCCATCATTGAAAATATCTACTAGGTCAACAGACACATGGAAGATTATATTAATCCCACGATGGATGGGGAGATGAGTTAGATAAGTGTGAAGTCTTATGATATTGATTTGGAGGATGTGATGAAGAGGTGGCAGAACAAGCTATATGAAATTTCTACAAGGAGATGCACATAAATTACCACATAGGTGTGCGAAGATGAATTTGGGTCATACCGGTTTGACAGGATGGATCTAGTGGATACGTTCATTGTCTGAATGCAACATATTCTCTTACTACACCAGGTACACACCCTCGATACAATGTTAATAGGTGTACCCACATAGTGGTGGACATCGCATCGGGAGCATATATGTGAATGGGAAACCATGGAAGAATATATAAGGGAAAGGTTCAGACCGAGGGTATACATCCACCGATATATGTGTTAATGTGAGAGGCGATGGGTAGCCAAGCAGTGGTGGGGTGTGTGAAGTAGATATCTAAAAACTCAATGTGATTTTCTGAAAATAAATTTCATCCATACGATTCCTCAGACTCCTAACGGATGAACACATGAGCCACACAGGCCTAATTTTTACTCTAGTATTGAAATGGGAAGTTAGCAGGTGCCCCTAGGTCCAACTGCAACTATTGCAGATCCTTTGTGGTGTAGACCAAGAAGCTATATCCACATGAATAAGCGTCATGACCCGCTAGGGTTCGACGTGACATATTAAGACTCGATGAAATGATACAAGGGTGGGCGAGAACCATGCGCAACACCCTCGAATAATAAGACTTCTCACATGTACGGAGCCATCACCACACTAAAAAATAAGGCGACATCGACCCTTATGGGAAATAAATACTGATATATATGTTGTACGTTTCTGAGGGGTTAACATATTTTGACTTCACCCAATGGTAAATTCCAATATCCCATCCAAAGATTTTGCACGCTTGACCATATAGAAGAGTTTAAATCTCCCATGAATACAAAAGAACATAAGCAAGGCTGAAGTGGATCGATGGTAAGGTAAAGTCGATGGTGGCCATGAGGTGGAATAGTCTTTCCACACCAACTGATGATCAGGGAGATAATGGGATGGCATAGGCAATTATGTCCCAATGATCCCTAAGTAGGGTTGTACTACACTCTGAGATATTAATGGCTTGGCACATTTACCAACAAATCATCACACCATACTTAGAGGGAAACATTCCCTCATAGGAATTAATATTTCCCATTTGAACTCATAAGTTCCTATTTGTAGTCTAAGTGCAACCCCTTAGAGACATGCAACAAAAGAGAGTGGTATTCAGAGACAAGAAGGATCATAGTCGACAATTCCAACTCGATACTTGATTTCATCCACCAAGATATCATTGATACCGAGAGCACCTGACAAATACAGTTTCCAATGGCTTTGTCAAGCAGACCGCAATCCCACCACTAAAAAAAATGTTTTCTGGGATAAGGAGATACCAAAGATGGCACTACCAAACAATGTTAATTTTACGAGATCCTGAATGAGGAAGGTTCAAGACATCCACTTTGTCGACTATGATGTTCAAGACCTTGTCCAATTCCCAAAACTGTTGTTTTCCAACTATGCACAAGTTGTTCGGTGTAATATACCAGATATAAAATGTATGCAGAACAAAAATAAAATGCTAGAAATGGCAGAATAACAACAATATAACCAGAACATTCACCACAATAGCACTAAAATGATAAGAGAATAATAACATAAATAGAACTTTGAATTTGAAAGCAATGTTCACGAGCCTCTTCGAGGGGGAAACCTCCAGTTGGGCAAAGCTCTATTACAATAATATCCAAGCTAGGGTTCTCATACCCTCGACTCCTATTTATACTAAAAAGAAGCATCTAGAGGAAGATCATTCTAGAAGCGGAAGCTTTTATTAGGTCTTCTTACATCTACCTTATTCTATTTTATTGAAATGCCTTATTAATATTGAACTTTATTACATCTGAATATATTGTTCTACCTATGTGCGGGTTAAGACCCTAACATGTCCACCCCCTTAAAAACAACCTTGTCCTCAATTCTTGAGATGAGGAAATTGTTGCATAATGGTAGCTGGTTCCCAAGTGGCATCTGCTGGAGTTGTATATTTCCACTGGACTAGAACTTCCTTGATGGTTCTCTGACATAGGCGACACTCACGCTGGTCCAAAACTGCTTCTAGTTGTAGCCAAATGGATCCTTCTTTAGCTAACTCTGGAAGGTTGGTTTGAATTTGGCACTTAGCTCCAATCACATTCTTTAAGCATGAAACATGAAAAACATGATGTAGCTTCGAATGGATGGGCAAAGCTAACTGATAGGCTACTTGTCCCACACACTTGAGAATGGTATAAGGACCATAAAATTTGGGCGCTAGCTTCTGACAATGCTTGACCTTAAGGGAAGTTTGCTTGTAAGGTTGCAGTCGAAGAAACACCTGATCCCCTTCTGCAAATTGATGTTCAGAGTGACCTTGGTCTGCTTGTTGCTTCATGCAATTCTGTGCCATGACCAAATTCTCGTTGAGGGTACGAAGAATAGCCTCTCAAGCTGTAAGTGTTAGGTCAACCGCCTGGACCTTCGAGGCACTCGGTAAGTATGAGAGAACTGAAGGTGGATTCTGTCCATATACTACTTCAAAAGGAGTCATGTGTGTAGCTGTATGGTATGAAGTGTTGTACCACCATTCAGCTAGCGGTAACCATTGAGCCCACTGATTTTTCTTTTTCAAGGAAAAACACCTCAAATATGTTTCCAAACACTTGTTGACAACTTCTATTTGGCCATCAGTTTGGGGATGATAAGATATGCTGAGATGCAATTCATTGCCTTGTATCTTGAATAGTTCTTGCCAAAAATTGCTCGTGAAAGTTGGGTTGCGATCAGAAACAATAGAGTGCAGCATGCCATGAAGCTTGAAGACCTAATCCATGAAAATTTGAGCCACTGTGGATGCTATAAACGAGTGTTGAAGGGCGCAAAAATGATCATACTTGGAAAGGCGATCAACAACCACCATGATGACTAATTTATTTCCCGATCTAGGTAAGACGGTAATAAAATTTGTACATATATCCTTCCAAATAACAGGTGGAATCGAGAGTGGTTGTAGTGTGCCCGAAGATTTGACTGTTTCTCCTTTGTTGCGTTGACACACATCACATTCAACGACAAAATTACGAATGTCCTGTTTCATACCATCCCAGAAAAAGGAACGTTTGACCCTATCATAGGTTTTGGTGAACCCGGAGTGCCCTGCTGTGGATGTAGCATGAAGCTCAGAAAGTACCATGGATTTAAGCTTTGATTGTTTACTTAAATACAAATGACCTTTGTATCGAAGTTCATCATGGAGCCAAGAGTACCCTGGGGAAGATGGAGCATTGGACTGCAATTGTTGGATCAACTGCAAACTTTTGGGATCTTGTAGCTATTCCACGCGAACGACTTGGAGCCAATCTGGGACAATGAATGAAAGATAAAAAAGGGATCCTTCATCTTCATATTTGCGGGAAAGTGCATCCGCAACCACATTGTCTTTGCCTTTCTTGTAAATGATCTCATAATCATATCCAAAGAGCTTAGTCACCCATTTTTGTTGTTCTGGGGAGGAAATTCGTTGTTCCAAAAAATACTTGAGGCTTTGATGGTCTATCTTAATTTGGAAATGTTGCCCCAATAGATAAGGGCGCCATAGATCAACGCCATGCAGAATAGACAACATTTCCTTTTCATAGATGGATTTTCCCAGATTTCTTTCAAATAGTTGCTTGCTGGTAAAGGCCAAAGGTCGACCCTCTTGCATAAGGACAACACCAATTCCTTTCCCTGAGGCATCACATTCCAACACAAAGGTCTTTGTGAAATCGGGAAGGGCGAGGACTGGAGTGGTGCACATGGCCATCTTCAAGGTTTGAAAAGCTTGAGTATCGGCTGGAGTCCAAATGAAAGAGTTCTTTTTGAGGAGAGCAATGAGAGGTGCTTCAATCTTCCCATTATTCTTAACAAACTTGCGATAATACCCTGTTAAGCCTAGAAATCCACGCAAGTTCTTAAGAGTCTTTGGGTGAGGCCAGTCTTGCATAACTTCAATCTTTTTAGGATCCACCCTGACGCCATCCTTGCCAACTAGATGACCCAAGTATTCTACTTCTTAGGCGCCAAAAACACATTTAGACTATTTCAGAAAAAATTGGTGCTGAGAGAGTAGATGGAGAAGTCTATCCACATGAGAAAGATGGCATGTCCACGTTTTTCTATAGATGAGGATATCATCAAAGAAAACTAAGACAAAATGGTGGAGAAAAGGACGGAAGACATGATTCATGAGTCTTTGGAATGTGGAGGGGGCATTACACAAGCCAAAGGGCATGACCAAAAACTCATAGTGGCCCTCATGAGTTCTAAAGGCAGTCTTGGGAATGTCTGCCTCTTTCATATGTATCTGGTCATCAATGTCTGCCTCTTTCATAGTCAACAACTAGTTCTCACACAAGAATGGTCCAAGCCACTTCAACGAGATGACATACTGTCCCTGGTCGACTGTCCTCACTTTGGCCATGGGGCATGGGTTACTGCATGTATCCAATTTTTACTTACTTGAATACATGGTGGCTACCTTTGGTTGGGAGAGAAATACCATGTTGATGCAGAATCTATAGATCGATTCACAGGACTCCCCATGCATGGAGAGGAAACCAAAAAATAATTGAAAGCTAAATATGTTGCACAAGATGATGTGTATAGAAAGTAGGACATGTGTCAAGGAACTCGCGGGGTAGTCATTATAGAAATCAATAATTGAGGAGTTCGATTTTCCACCTAATTTCTCGCCTGTAATATATTATAGAAATGCAAAAAAGATGAATGTCTACTTGGCATCATCGTACCTGTATAACGATGTTCAATTGGATTGGGCACATTATATCCTCAATGAGTTCGTCGATGATTGCTTGGACGCTCATAACTTGAGGAAGGACTTCCATTGCATTTTAGGTAGCTAGAGAGGTAGTAATGGGGGCCCAGATGACCCATAGTGATAATAGTGGAGGCCATTCAATGTAAGGTGGACTAGGTCCACTATATTATTAAATAAGGCCCACTATGGTAGCTAGATATAATAAATGAGTATGTAGATACAATAAATGTAAGAGGACTTCTTAGAAGGTTCTACTTCTAGAAGATTCCTCCTCTAGAATGTTCTCAGGTGATGGTAGAACTATATAAAGAGGTTCAAACAATGTAATGAGATATGAAGAGAGTATTGTATTTGAAGCGTTAGCTCAATAGGAGGATGCCCCTCAAAGAGACAAGTGAACATGAGAGGATCCCTTCCATAATATGATCCATTGTATGGTGATGCCCTACCTCAAGGGTTTCTATAATAAAGTTGTGTTTTTCTATATTGTTCTCTGAATATTTGTGGTATTTCTGTATGCAAGTATTTGGTACTTAACAAGTGGTATCAAAGCACTTTTCTTGGCAGAGATTGTGGGCAAATATTTTTTATTTTTGCAGATTTTTTTTTTTTCGGAGAAGAAAAAAGAGGGTCATGACATTCAAGAAATTATCGGTATATTTTTGTGAACAATTTGCAGAAACATTTTGTATATCTAAGTTCCTCTCAGAAAAACACCCAATTTAAAAAAAAAAAATCATCTGAAACAGAGTCCGGGAAGTCAAGATATTGAAGTTTTAAAATCTGCAATTTTTCAAGGTTTTTTCCGTGGACGGTGGCGCGATTTTTTTTTTGGTAAGGGTTTAAATGGAGCATTTGGAGGCAGAATTTGCCCAAATAAATTACATATCTGAGTTCCTCTCACAATTTCACCCAATTTCAAAAAACAAATCAACTGAAATGGAGTCCGGGAAGTAAAGTTATGAGCATTTTAAATTCAGTTTTTTTTTGGGTTTTTCCAGAAAAAGCCGCGATTTTCTGCCATAACTTATTGGTCTATTTTTGGGTTTTTTCATGATGGCTGAGGGACCAAAGAGTTCATAGGGTTCTCATATGGCTATTTCATCTCAAACCCTCAAATAAATTCTACAAATTACTAAAGCATTAAAATCCCAATTGTATGACACATTGCATGCTAGATTGCATGTCCTTGCATATGGCCTCAATGCTAGTTTTCATAGTATTCAAGATTCATTAGATAACATGTAGGAGAGATTTATTATGGTGGACATCAGGGATGAATATAATCAAGAAATATATGCTTGGTATGATTTTGAGGCCTCTTGTGATGATTGGTATATGGATAGTTGTCATTTATGGGATGACAACCACTTTCATATTTTATTTGATGACTCTAATCCACCTTCTGTAGAGAGCATAAATGTGAAAAATCGAGAGCCAATGATTATTACCAGTGTCCATCCTGCATATTCTACAGTGGTATTATTTCTTCCATATTCTGCTATGACCCTTTTCCACTATGTGGATGGATCTTCTTATTTGGATCCACATGACATGTGTCAGTCTTTGGAGCATCATTTTGAGTTGGTTATTGGGTTCCAAAATCTTCCACGGGGAGTTTACATGAGCACTTGGACATGGGACATGGGCTTACAATGGTGGTTGGACTACTTCAGCATGGTGGTTTTCCTTTCTACATGGGACCTTGGTTCTCTAGTCTTCTTCAACATTATGGTCCACAATTATCGATGGGACCCTGGTATATGGTTGTACATCAAGCATTGAGGACAATGTTTTTACAAGGGGGATGAAATGTTAGGTAGCTAGAGAGGTANGGCCATTCAATGTAAGGTGGACTAGGTCCACTATATTATTAAATAAGGCCCACTATGATAGTTAGATATAATAAATGGGTAGTTAGATATAATAAATGTATGAGGACTTCTTAGAATGTTCTACTTCTAGAAGATTCCTCTTCTAGAATGTTCTTAGGTGATGGTAACACTATATAAAGTGGTTCAAACAATGTAAGGGGACATGAAGAGAATTATTTTATTGTGAGCTATATCTCAATAGGAGGATTCCCCCTCGAAGAGGCAAGTGAACATGAGAGGATCCCTTCCAGAATAACATCCATCGTATGGTGTTGTCCTACCCTAAGGGTTTGATACTAATAAATGAGATTTTTCATATTGTTCTTGTATATCTATTGTGGTGCTTTTGTATTCAATATTTGGTTGTTAACATTGCACTTGGGTCCCAGTTCTGCTTGCCATGATTCTTTGGATACCCCCTCCAGGTTACGAGCATGCGACTATGGGTGGCCCAACATTTGAGACCCCCCAATTCCTACCCTTGAATGTTAACGAAGTTCCTACCATTCAAGCCACCAACGATAAAGTATTTTAGAAATGGTATTAGCAACTCATCAAGGTGGTTGTCTCACAATTGTGTATTCCACAGTGTCATTGACAGGTATTCCAATTTTCTTGTACTTGAATGTAATTTTCATAACATTTATATCTATCCCAGTGATGACTAGGGGGATGGCATTGTGATGCTTTTTTTATGCATCACATAAGAGGAAATCTAGCAGGTAGTGGTTGAGTGGCTAGAGCAATTGAAACCGGACATTGAGGATGAAATGGACACTCTTGAAATGTGCACTAAGCGTAACCATGATAGAAGGTAGGCCAAGGCTGCCCAATAGAGGGAACCTGAAACAACCCCTACCGACGGGGTATCCAAGGACAAATAGGCTTTCAATCGAAAAAAAAACCAAATTTATCCATCCATGGACCCTCTCCACATTGAGTCCATTCCTGAATGTGAGAGCGATGATCAACGAACAACAACCTTCCTAGCACACACTATGCAACAACCTTTACATCCCACACCCGTCAGTGCAAAAAAAAAATGAACCGGTCTGGTCATTAGATTGGCCATTGTTCCTACACAACATGGCCCATGATAGATGGCGACTGAGATTGTGACGCTGGTCAAAACCCTCATAATACAATTAGTTTTGCAACAACAACTTCAGATAGAGGCCACCTATAATCTCTATGATCCTTGTTTTCAACTTGTGGGTGCAGTGCCTTCTACTGGCACTCAACCTTGGCCACCAACACCAATCCCTAAATCCAATAGCCTCACATGGGTATTGATATTTGACCCCTCGTTGGTCACCTCGATGGACATTGCCATTGTATGGATCCCTTTAGTGCTAATTCCTACTCCAACGATGTAAAATTGCATTACTACTTTACTTACTAAATTGGGGGAACGACACCAGACACTTAGTCTGTCTTATGAAAAACTTCAACAACAACATCAAGTATACATTGCAACACACAATAAGATTCATGCGTTCTATTAGTAGAAGGTTCAGGCTCACTAAGACATACAAAAACTGTATGACACAAAAGTCTCGACAGATGAAAACAAAATGTTGATTTGGTAGCTTCATGAGGTATTCCCACAAGAGGTTGAGGTTTCAGACATGTAGGAATATTCATTGGAACTAGACCACCTTTTCATTTCAGTGAAATCGGTCTTGGAATGAGGCTAGGGCCTCATGGGAAAGTTGATGGGATTTGTGGGCTTGTGATGGGGTGTCACACCCACAAAGAGGAATACAATATTCTAATTAATTGTTGAGTTTAGGAAGGGATCCTAAACTCACTCATTAGAGTTGTATATAAATGAGAGAAGTCATTGTTACATTTCATCATTTTGTGGCATCATGGAGATAGCATAAGTGAGTAAGCAGTTGTGCTAGGGAGCATGCCAATTTTAGCAAGGATATTTATGCACCTAGGCAATTTTTCCTAGGGTTTCTGGATCACATGTGGGAAGTGAAGAAGGACGCATTTGCTAAGGAACATGTTGTTCTTACAAGTATGTGGATTGTCGTGTGAACAATCTCGTATGTATGAGGGTTGCAGAAGGGTGAATCACATACATCCATACAATGTTTCTAAGCAGAACCAGGTTAGTAAAATATGATGTTAGCAATAATATAGGTGACATTAGTAGGTCGTACAAGTGGTCTGCAACATATTTGTAAGTTGGGAACTGTCCCAAGTGTTTTGCTGATTTTTCTGTTCTTGGAGGACAAGGTTGTCCTCAATTTTTGGTGAAATTGTATTGGCTAGGAGGGATGGTTTTTCCTTCGGTATTTATGAATTTTACAAGGTTATAGAACATAAATTTTGTGTCTCATGTGTTTGATGATTCATCTCTGATATTGTTGTTTCCGCTGCATATATTTTCAATCAATAATTTTCAGTGTAAAATTGTTTAGTGATAATAGCTAGGGTTTATTGTTAGATCACTAGGAAGCAATTTTCAGATCTGAAAATTGGTCACATAGAGTTGCATGTGAAAATTGACACACAAAGGATATCGCCTTCAACGAACTCCGGGGCCCATTCAATGATTTGTATGCGCATATACCCCATACCTTGGAGGAGGCTCGAAACATCCCCCCTTCCTAAAAATCTCAGTCGTAAAGGCTCATATTCAATATTTAATGTCACAAAACCTAACACTATGCACTCATCTCGAATAGACAACACCAGAGGATCAAGAGCTGCAGAAAAATATTGTGGTGGTCAAAGAAGCCATCTGTGACATCCATAACGGACTTAAGGATTTTTCAAGATTAGTTGAATACAATTTCACCCCATGGAATTATTTTTAGAATCCACCAGAACTTAGCTCTATTTATGACAGGTTTCTCATGGCCGAAGTAGAATTCGCTAAAAAGAAGAGCAGTTTTGCTTCTCTACCTCTGAGCAAGATCCAAGTTGTGATGACAGTTATCGCGAACAAGACCAAGGAAATCACTACAACACATGCATAGAAACAAATAATTTCGAAGTTAACAAAAGACGTGAATGATAATGCCCAAATATTTTATACTCAGTTGGTCGCCGCATAACTCGCAACCACCCCCATGATTGGGAAGATGGAGACGATGGACTTGAAATCTCCTTAGGTCATAATGACTGATACATATGAAGTTGTTTAGCTCACCCAATAACTCCATGCCACCCTCGATGAATCTGATAATCAGTTAAAGAAGTTACTTCATGAGCTCATGAAGATGATTGCTTCCATGGAATCTGTCACACCATAAGAAAGGTTGTTGGTTTGAGCACGGGCGAAGTAATAGTGTTGGGGGCCTGTTGGCACCCAATTTTTTGGGATAAATATTGCGCATGCACAAGAAAAAATGTGCGTGCACTCCAATTTTGTGTGTACACTAGCAGTGATGCTACATATGAAATAAGGTGTGTGCGCCAGTCCAAGTTCCATAATGCGTGCCAAGAATCAAGAAGTTATTGCATGAATGCATAAATCAAGAAGAATATATTCAATAATCTTTCTGAATGATTAACTTAGACAACATGAGAGATCATGGAGAAGTTAAGGGATGAGATGGAAAGTTAGTTAAGAATTCCATGACTCCAAAGAGGTGACATGGGCTGCATACGGGTGGGAGAAGCATGCGATATTTGGAAGTTACCAGAGTGAGTGGAGTAGAGTTGAAAGTGAGAGAACAAAACAAAAAGGAAGTAGCAACAATAGAGAAAAGGTTGTTATATTCATTCAGTGGGTTCACTCTTAGTTCTCTCGGTCGAGAAAGGAGTATAGCCATGTTTTATAAGAGTCTAGTTGTGAGTCTAGTTTTGTATGTAGCTGAGACAAGTTTTGTATGAAGTTTGTAATAGAGTCAACTTAGTAGTACATGCTGATTTAGAAAAAAAGCACATGACACCTTGTAATGAGCTAATGATAGAATGTATGAGAGTGCAGGATGTTATTTCTGATGAATTATGAGTCTCTTTGTCCATGCAAGCTACTATGTGGATGGAAATAATATAAGCTATAGTTATTCCTATCATTCATTGTGTTGATTATGTGTTCAATTTATGTATATATTAATTTTACATGCTGTTAATATTTAAGTATATTGCAATGGAATGTATAAATGTCATCTCGATTGGATTCCCTGTGTAACTTAACCATTCATCACCAACACAAGACCCGATGGTCTCTATGATTCTCATGGCGTCTCGGGTGAGTCATTCTTAAGACTTCGATTGAGTATTGATATGTCGACACCTTGGGGTTTTTTTGGTCAACTCTGGACGAAACCTGAGTCATCAACCCCTCAGTGTTAAGAAGGATACGCGTAAGCGAGCCAACACACACACACACACACACACACACACATTGAAATGGTGTATGAAGTTGTTTGCAAACAAAACCAAGAGTGTTTGGGGTAAGCATGCACTTCAAAGAGGTTGAGAGTTTAACAAAAAAAAATATTATTTCAAACATTTGATATATTTTTTTTATAGCTTACTTGATTGGAAACTACTTCATAGAAACAAACGTCACAAGTTCAAGTATTTTTTTAAGTTACTTTTTGTAAAAGTGCATGCTACTTAAGTTATAAAGTAATTTTATTGTGAAATGCATCTCATTTAAGTTATAAAGTGAGTCATTTAAACTAATAAAGTAACTTTACTATTCGTTTTTAAGTTACTTCTAGCGTGCAACTTAAGTTATAAAGTATCTTCATTTAAAAATAGATTCTCTCTTATTTTATAAAAGTGAGTTACTTAAGTTATAAAATTAACTTATTTGTAAAAGTGAACTTATAGGACAAAGTTAGAGAAGAAGAGAAAATATTTTGCTTTTCAAAACTCAGCAGTATCATTGTGCACCCATCACCACATGGGACAACCACCTCTTACAACGTGCCACTTTGGTTAACATTTTTACCTTTTATGTTTTTCTTCAAAAGGACATAACTTTGTCATCTAGAGGTTTGTTTTTAATGTTTTTTTATTAATTTGACTATTTTTTTATCTCTTTATATAAAAGATCAAGTTCTACTTTTGAATCCATCTTACTTTCATACTGTAATATGGTCAATCCAAAGGAGATCCTACTTACTAGTTCTATCTACTTCTCATGGAAATCCCACATGGAATATTTACTAACACAACTACATTTGTACCCAAAATCCGACGGCTAATTTGTTTGAAATTCGATAGTTATGCGTCTAAAATTTGACAGAATTCGTTTTGTTTAAGCGTTGGTGGGATGTGTTCGGTTAGTCGACACATAATAGCAGCAGTCAGTTATTTGACTCCCACAATCGTCAGATCATTCTTCCCCATAGGGGTCAGATACCCGACTTCATATGGGTGTTAGACCTATGGTCTGGCCGTCCGATGCAAACTTCATGGATTCAAACCATCCTGTCCCTTGGGCTGTCAGATATTCGACTCCATAGGGTGTCAGACCTATGGCATTGTCTTTAGACGAAAACTTCATGGGGTCGGATATCCGACAACACTATAATGTTTAAAAAAAAATTAAAAACAAATTTGGACTCCCCACATATTTCTATCAGGTCTCCTATCATCATTTGCACCATTCACTCTGTAATTACCCCAGTATGTAAATACATGGGCAAGACTTGGACGATTTCAAGATGAGGAAAAGATATGAAAATGAAGGACACACAAATGATAAAAAGAGATGGAAGGAAAATAGTTCTTATCAATCATGGGCTAATAGAGTCATAAAACATTGGATAAATGAGAGAGTGTGTCACAAAAAACTACTTTGAAGCATGACATATGATATAAGATGATTTTTTACCATCTTCTACAAATTAGTAAATAAAGTAACTATTTGATACATTCATATTTAAGCTATGAACTTAAGGTAGAAAGGTCATAATTTGATACATTTGAACTTTAAGTATTTGTTGGAAATATGTTGTAGAAAACTAGTCACGGGGGCTAAGATTTCCACTCATAAATAAAATTATAAGGGTGTTGTTTTCTGGCTATCATGTTCTTCCAAATATGCAACTTAGTTGATATAAAAAATGAGGACACGGGCATAAATAAAACAACAAATATAGCAAAAGGGAGAGCCTCCTCAAAGTGGATCAATACCTCAATCTTCCATTAATACTCAAGAATGTTTTTTCAAAGGATTTCCATCAAGCGTCAATTCCTAAGCATGAAACTTCATCACTTCTCTAACTCCTAAATCTCCAAGTGCCAAATACCTCATGAAAAGGAGAGAATCTCATCTTTATATAGAGGGAAATTCATATTTGTTACAATAAAATACAATATTTGCTAACTAACTCCATGACAATTCAAATAATAATAAAATAGTGTAGTAGTTAAGCAACATCCTCTAAAAATAACACATGAAGGTGAGGTTCCTCCTATAAATGAGTGGTTGACCATGTCAAGTGCTCCATCAAATAGTAAAATAATGCCTCAATAGTGTGCCCCCGAAGATGCTTCCATACAAATACAATAAAATATTCTTGACATGGAGAGTGCTCCATATCCCAAAATATCAAGTGGTCCAAAATATGCATGATCAAGTGTGCAAGATACCGACTAGATGAATTCTCTAGAAGAAAGGATTGGTCAAGTATCCAACAAGGAGAAGTGAGACTCCTCCAACCAAAGACCTACATCAAATGGTATGCTTCCATGAATATAAAGGGCTCCATAAAGGTGAATCCCCCCAAGTTGTTTCAATAGCTCCAAGGAGCCAACATCAAATTTCCATCAATGTGATGAAGATCACAAAGTGGAACCTCTTACAATATGAGGTGTAACATATTATGAAGTTGCCAATTTTCAAATTTTGAATTTGAATTTTGAACATGTAAGAAACATATGAAAAGAAAGTCAGAAGTTATGAATATCTTGAAGCCTTTGCAATGTCACATTCTATATATAAAATCCCCTATTGATTTGAATTTATGCACACTCCAAATTATCTACAACATTTATGAAAAAATTGACAATAAAGTTCCCATGGCACAAATTATTCATCACCATGTACCTGGGAGCTTCTATCTTGTAGTTCAATTGAAACTTTCTACAATCATATCTATGTGGTGAAGCAATGCTCATGTGTACCCATTTTGTGAGATCGCTCTGGTAAAATTATTGAACCCTAGTCCCATCATACTAAATTTAGGATTGAGGAGGCATTATAATAGGTGGATGAGGACCACTATAGTCATATAAAGGTAAAATGGCATGAGTAATGCATTACAAAGGAAATATTGAATATAAGTACCATGCAAGTGAGCAATATTAGATTGATGGAATATAAAATACTTGTACTATGCAATTACTTCGAACCTATGCAATTCAATGACCGAATTGCTACATTATTACTTGCATATTTGGAAACCCATTGGAAATTTGAAATATATATAAATGTATTAGTTATATATATGGTTATAATAATATTTTACAATTATTATTTATATATATGTTTTATAATAGCTATTCTTGGATAAAACCAATTTTATGCTAAAATGTCAAAGTGTACATTTAGTAGAGAAGAAGTTGAATATGCAGGTCACATAATTCCAAAGGAGAGAATCATACTTGATCCAAATAGAGTCAGTGTAATCACATGGTGGCTAAAATTAAAAAAAAATATCTCTAAAGAGTATTTTTGGGCTTAATGGCATGCTATTAAATGTTTGTAAAAAAGTATGCCCACCTAGTAGCATTGCTTTGGAACATATTAAAGAAAAACCCTGTTTAAATGGACAAGGACAAAAAGGGATAAGGAAGTGAGGTGGCTAAAAGAGGTGTTGTGTGTGATTTAGTGCAAGGGTGTACTAAATGTACTTAGTCAATAGGTTGGAATTGTTGGTGCATACAAAAAATAAAAATTACAAAATATGTGAGTGAACAAAGCTAAATCAATTACATCCTTTAACATGCAATCAACGAAAATTTAAAGAGAAGGTAAAAGAAAACCTTTGAATAATCTTCTCAGTCAACTGCCAACTGATGTGGAGCTAGTGAAGGTGGATTCAAGTAAAGGAAGCCTCTTTTGTGAACCTTCACAAAAATATAACCAAACAACCAACATTACTAAGCATTTCAAGGTTGGAAGTTTACATGGAAGAAGGATTATGCACACAATCTACATGGCCCATGAATTGATGTGACACATAGCCATATCTTTGGTCATTTGAACAATTTGACTTAGATAACTTAGGAATTTCTTATTATTTTATGATTCATGTGCTTCATTGTGTTTGTATAAGTTGATTAGTGATGTCTATGGTGTAAACACCTTCATTTGTGAAAGTGGACAGAAATAGTGGAATAAACTTTATTCTAAATCATGGATAGGGAATATGAAAACAAATGGGGGTCTCTAACAAGGGTGCATCTCCTTGGATGGGGTAAATGATGGATACTTGATTGCAGATGGAGCTTTAACATGGAAATTTGGTGAACCAATGGTTCATCATCCTGATTCCAAAGGAGGGTAAAAAACCAAAGTGTAACTACTTGAGAGTCCATTGAGAAAATGTTTACAACTATTAAGAGCAAGGTATGAGGCTCATTGTGCAAACATAGACTACAAGGACTCCCACTTTTATGGGGAACAATGGCATAGGTTCCAACATGCAAATCATGCTAAACTAGGGAAACCCATGTAAGGAGGTGCATTACCATTCAATTAGGGCAAAAAAGGGAGCTTATAGGGGTAAATCCACTCACCAAAACATGGTTGAACTTGAAAAATATTCAAAGGACGACAATAGGTAAGTTGGATCATATAATTTTGATTTCACATGTGCTAGGTTAGTGCCTTTCTCTTGATCTACAATTTTGTCTATTCAATTTTCAATTTTGATGGATTTTGGGCCTATAAAACTACATGTTGGGGGTCCTAATGAACCACATAGGTATTAAAGAAATAATTGTGCATACATGCATGAAAAAATCTTCAACAATTATGAAGTAGCACACGATATTAGGGTTAGGGGTGCACAATTGCACAATAATTCCAAAGATGTGTGGATCTCCCACGTATTGGTGGTAATTGCATAGGTCATATATTTTGAGGTTGCACACCATCATAAAATTACATGGCATTTAAGTTGGATGGTCACACAATGTTGAAAAGTTTTGTTATTTTGATGTTTATAGGTTTTATTGCTTATAAGTGGCGAGAGAATGAGCATGAGGTCTTATGGTAGTTAGTTGCTAGTGATGTAGATGAGGCACATAATTTGTTTTATTGATGAAAACTCCTAAATTTATTTTAGATCCCATATATTCACACTAACCTTAGATTCTAGAACACATCATAGGGATGTGGAATATTGACAACTATTTTGATGTTGAAGGGTAGTGTTTGGAGATAAAAATACAAGAAATATTTTGTATGGTTGGGTTGTTGGTACGCAGAGAGGTAGTATACCCTAAGATAACTCTTTAGGGGCAAGGGCCCTTAAATATTGTGATGAACCAAGTCTAAAGGTCAGGGACATATACGGTGGAGGGATATTTACTGACTAAGAGGATTGAGTTGGTGGGCGGACGATGCATTATGCTTTGTATTTTGAGGATGGCTGGGGGGGTCGCTTGTGACTCATTGAATAATAGGATAATTTCTAACACTAATGGAGATATTCATGGATGGACATCTTTTTGTAAATGTCGAGTTGTAAAATTCGAATTGCATAAAGTTGCATGTGTTGCATAGTTGCACATAGTTGCATAAAGTTGCATAAAGTTGCATAAGTTGCATAGTTGCATAGTTGCATGTTGCATGAATGTATGTTGAGTTAGTTCACATGCATTTTCTAGTCAAGGGTGAGTTGTAACTGAAGTCTCAAGTCAAGTCAAGAGAAAAAGTTAGGTTGAATGTAAAATTCTTATGATCTAGAAACAAACAATCTTCCTGATATTGCAAATGATGTAAATGTATTGATCTAGTGCGTTGGAACATGTTACACTATCCACCATGAATAAATTCAAATTTCCATGTAGAAGAGTCCAGTTGAATGAGTTGTTAAACTCAAGTTGTAAAAGTCAAGTTGCATAAAGTTGCATAAGTTGCATAGTTGCACATAGTTGCATAAAGTTGCATAAGTTGCATAGTTGCATAAAGTTGCATAAAGTTGCATAAAGTTGCATAAGTTTCATAGTTGTATAAAGTTTCATAGTTGCAAGATGACTCTTTAGGGGCAAGGGGCCTTAAATATTGTGATGGACCAAGTCTAGGGGGTCACTTGTGACTCATTGAGTAGTAGGAGAATTTCTAACACTAATGGAGAGATTCATGGATGGGCATCTTTTTGTAAATGTCGAGTTGTAAAAGTCGAGTTGCATAAAGTTGCATAAGTTTCATAGTTTCACATAGTTTCATAAAGTTGCATGGTTGCATAAAGTTTCATAAAGTTGTATAAGTTGCATAAAGTTTCATAAAGTTGCATAGTTTCATGTTGCATGTTGCATGCATGACATGAATTGTATGCATGCATGCCATGTGCATGTTGAGTTAGTTTGCGTGCATTGTCAAGTCAAGGGCAAGTTGTAAATGAAGTCTCAAGTCAAGTCTCAAGAAAAAGTTAGGATGAACATAAAATTCCTATGAGCTAGAAACAAACAATCTTCCTAATATTGCAAATTATGTAAATGTATTGATCTAGTGCGTTGGCATGTGTAACACTATCCACCATGAAGAAATTCGAATTTCCATGTAGAATAGTCAAGTTGAATGAGTTGTTAAACTCAAGTTGTAAAAGGTCAAGTTGTAAAATTCTAGTTGCATAAAGTTGCATAAGTTGCATAGTTGTACATAGTTGCCTAAAGTTGCATAAGTTTCATAGTTGCACATAGTTGCGTAAAGTTGCATAGTTGCATAAAGTGGATGGGAATATTTTTAACTATTCCTTGACAATTTTACAACACTAGGTGCACTCTCACCCAAGACAGTGCTAGTGACAAGGACATAGCCTTCACCCAAATCAAAATTGGGCAAAGTAGTGTCCAAGCCATGATTCTTATGATCCACAACCCAATCCTTCGAAGGCCCTAAATGATACTCTTCTTACGTTATGGAGATAAATTGGAGATTCAAATGTATGTACATGAGATCTTTAGTTTTCTTTGAACACAACCTATCAAGTTTTATTGATAAGATAATGTCATAGCCCCTTGTGACATGAGATATTTAGTTTTCGTTGTATCCAACTTATCGAGTTTTATTGAGCAGATAATTCCATAGCCCCCTGTGAAGTAGCACAAAATATTAGGGCCAAAAAATCTTTTGACCCTATCTATGAATGGTTCACCACTCCAAGGTGCCAAATTATTTTTATCATTAAAGGATGTAAAGTAAAAATGGTTCCCTAATTTGTAATCAAAATTAAAAATGGGTTTCAAAACAAATAATCACTTACATTAGAGGAATTTTGAGGTTAAAAGTGGGTTTCAAAACAAAAAACTCTTCCAACAATATTGGTTCCATATAACATTCCCTATTGGCATGAAATGGCACACACCATCAATGGTGCCCATGGGGTACAATTTACTACACAATTAATTTAGGTTTAGTTATACTAAGTAAGGGTAGGCTAGGTTAGGTTAAGTTTGTAGGGTAAGAAAATATAGGGTATGTAAGATGAACATGATAGGTTATGTCAAGTTATGGTTGGAAGGTGAGAGAAAGGTAAGGTAGGGGTTGGTAGGGTAAAGTGAGAATTAGGTTTGTTAGGGTAAACATGCATACAGTCATTAATGAATGAAATAAACCGTGTATAATAAATGAAGTAACACACTACAATGCACATGAAAGGTAAATAACTAAAAAAACATATAAAAAGACATATTTATGCGTATTAATTATGTACCTTTTTGTACAATTGATGCAACCTCTCCACATAGGCTAGTGATCAGTTTCAATTCCTAGTGCGAATTCATGTAGAAATCAACGAATCATGAAATGTTAAATTTATGATAAAGAATTTAAGAAATAAACATGCATTTCAAAATTTACAGAATATATAATACATAAGAATAAAGAGCATTACCTTATTGATATTCTCTTTGTTTCAAGAATATTTTAATATTCTCTACTAAACATGGCCAACCACGTGAAGGTGGAAGCTCATATGCCCCCTCCCCCCACATCACTCTCGATTGCCCATACCCAATGCATGTACTTGAAAATAAATTAATTTATGTGCAAATATGTGTTTTTCATCATAAAGAAACATTCAAAATTCATTCATTAAGTACTTCTAACATTCATTCATTCAGTCATTCATTCATTCATTTGTAGGAAAAAAACTATTTCATGACATTAGTTTATATTATCAAAAATAATATGTCATAATGTTATTACAATCACTTATTTTTTGGCTTTTTTCTTTTCACAAATTCATAAATCAATTGATCATCTCCTACAACATCTTTATCAGTTCTTCTGGTTGCCTCTGCAGCTTGTATTATTATTTGTCAGGTCATGTACTCACAACCTAGATGTTTTTGTAAGGTGCTAAGATCTACTGTAATAATGAAGAAATTTTAAGTTGATATGTTTCGTTTATATCATTACAAGTATTTCATTATTAAAAACAACATTAGAGTGGTGCTCTTTACCCTATGGGGCCACATCATGTACTTCATCTCCTTGTCTAGCTGTCTAATCTTGTACATGATGACCTTATGCATGTTATGGAGTTGAAACGTCAAAGATTAAAATTAATACACTATTTGCAATTAAATATTTTCAATTGTAATTCATACTAAGTTTTTTGTAGCACACAAATACATCCATTACCAAGATGCACATCATGAACTTCATTGGTTGGTTTTTCTCCATCCTATGCATTATGTGTATTGTGGATTTCCTTCTTAAAACAAAGAGGCTCAATATTTTATGGCCAAAATTAATAATGAATAGATTGCACAAGTAATCAATCTTAAATAAACTTTGTTGATTTTATTTACCTGCGTGTAGGGTATATCACTAGAAGATTGTGTTGGCCCAACGCCCAAGATTTTTCGAGGTTCAAAAACAACTGTAAAGCCGTGCTGGAAGCCAAGCCTCAAGTCATCCTCTGTTGGCACTTCGTTGAACCGATCGACCTGCAATTTTGCGTAAGTTCATCAATTTATCTTTTATGGTGAAATAAAAACAAATTTGTATGAAATTTATTATTTAGATACAATATTTGATTTATTGATACTTACAATTCACGCCACCACATTTGAATAACCACTAGGCCCAAGCTTGTGTTGGCCATGCTTTTCTAGTCTGGCCTTTATTTCCTTTGATGTGTTTGGAAGCCTATGAAAAGTTTGAAATATGTTATATGTTGCAAATTTCATGTAAAAATAAAGAGTAATAAACATATAATTACATTGTTCAAATCATTGCATACCTTCTTTTTCCTGGTGGTATCTTTCCATGTTTTCTTAAAGACCTCTCCCTTGCATCATCCAATGGGGATTTCCACTCCCTTAATGGAATAATTGGAGGGCGCTCATACCTAGGGTTCATTTTTAGATGAACCCTATATTGGTACCTCACAATATTCATATGTTGGTTGGCTTTCTTGAGGACCTCCGCTCGGTTGAAGGTCTCAACACCAAACAACCCAATCAAGCGATTAATTAGCTCATCTTTTAAATTTTTTTCTTTGTTTATCCCACCCTGTGCGGATGGTGGGCCCAAAGATATCCAGTGACCAATCATTTAGGTGTTTAAAGAAAACATCATTTCCTGCAAAATGATCATGTCATCATTAGTTTAAAAAGAAATATCCATGAGTAAATTTCAATCAGATTATATATAATAGTTAAAACATTTTTTTAATACCTAGGATCTTCTACATATTTATGGAAACGAGATTTTTGTCCACCAAAAGTGTGGTCTATATTGTTCCTGTGCTAATAACATGGGAAGATCTAGTAAATGTTCCTTGAGAAACATCAATAATACTCCCTGATGCATCAACTCCCTGACCTTTTTCTGCATGATCTATCGTGCGTCGAGCAGTAGAGGGTGCACCCACATCTCCCCTATGGGATGTCTTGCTATGTTTTGTCTATTGTTCATTCGAAAAAAATGGCACATTTTCAGATGCACATGGGGTTAGATGCTCGTGATGTGAAGACTCATCAGTAGCATGAATAGTAGCAGCATGCCCCTCACCAGGATTATGTGAACACAAATACTCCTGTAAAAATAAATCATATTTTAGTTCATGACATATATGAGTATAAAATATAAAACCATAAATGAATTTATCTTTTAATTAAATATCCCGAAGCTTACATTCAACGACTGAGCTCTCATCATCAAATGATCAATATTTTCTCTAATCTGCTTCATTTGTGGTTGAATGAATACCAAACTAAGGATTTCCACATTTATTTTTCTTACAAACTTCTTTAACATCTGAAAGGGGTTAAGCGATGATGCAATGTCATCATCACACATTATCTCATACACATCCACTTCTATGGATTTCTCTTCTAATGGATACGTAGCCTGCGAAAGAAATATAAAAAACATTAATATAAAAAAAAATATAGAAATAATATATGAAACCAATAGACTCATAAAAAAAATTAATAATACAACATTTTTAATTTGTACAATTACTATGGGTCATACTGGATGGGCTGAGGATGGTGTCCTCTGATCTATCGAGGACTTGCTTCGGTCAAGCGTAGCCTGCAACAAAAATATTGAAAACATTAATATCGAAATGAAACCAATAGACTTTCAAAAAAACATAATTAAAAAACACATTTCTTATATTTAATTTGTACAATTTACAATGGGGTATACATGTTTCCCCGATGATGGCATCATCTCATCCATCAAGGACTTGGCCCGATCAACAACCTACAACAAAAATATTGAAACCATTATTATCAAAATGAAACCAATAGACTCTTGAAAAAACATAATTAAAAATGAGGTATATCTGCTGCCTAGAGGATGATTTTATTTAATGAAACATAATCCTTATATTGCTTATATCGAAATAAAACATTAAAAAAACATTAATTAACAAAAACCTAAGTTATTGTTTTCAGATTTTTGTGGTGAGGAGTTTCGAGGTTATTTTCCGGATAATCCACAGTTGGTGTCATTTTTGTCTGCCAACGTTTTGAATCCGAATCAAGATTCATCATTAATTACATGTTATTAGATTCATTAATTACAGGTTTGGTGAAATGTTATATTTACCACTCCCATAATAACAATGTTTGTATCTATTCGATTCAAATTGTAATTTATCATCAACTCTTCCCCTGCAACTATTGATTTTATGGCACACACAAAAACACGGTTTCCTTCACGTCCCTCAAATACACAATTGGGTTGTTCATTTGTAGACCTAGGTTTTGTACTGTTTATAAACCCTGCAATATTCCTTGATGCCTTTGGCCTTCCATCAATGTACATACTTAATCCTTTATTTTGATTATTGTCTTTTAGTTGTAAATAATTTGCAGACACTTTGTAAATGCGCATACTATGTATATTGGACCAACCGCATCCAATCTCTGTAATTGTAGTAGGGTCCGACATACTCCATCAATTCAATACATATTTCGTAACCCACCTTTATTCCATCCATGAAAAACAACCCCAAATCATGTAATGACGATGGTGCAAGCCGAAATATCCTCTTGTTCACACAAAAATCTATGTTTAGATGAGAAAGATCCTTGGGTACCCATTGTTTCACTGGATGTTTGTACCTCAAGTGCACCTCGATGTCGCCTATGGTCTCATCATCATAAGAACATGACCCCCTTCCGCGAGAAAAAAATCCATTCGTTTATGGAATTTTCTTCTAATGTTTTGGCATCTAGTTGATCTCCCTCTTTTAGGCCTACTAGATGCCTCACTGTCCTCTAGTATTCCTGAACTTCCCTCGCTCGAGGAGGACATATATGACAAATACCTGTTTCGTTGTACCTGCACTTCATTGAATGAGAGAAATAGTTAACAAACATTTGTAGAAGGCTACAACAATCTCTTGATTCAAAAATATGATTCATTAAGAAATCCTCGTACTCTCCCATGGATACCTCATCTCATCTTTCTCCTCATTGTGTATCCAAAATTCACTACTTACAAAACCTTGTATACACCCACCCATCCATCATCCTTTCAAGCATATTACTCTCTATTTAATCTTTCTTCACTAATCATATTGTGACTGCAAGATTTGATTTATGTCTATACATATATCTATGCACCACAATCGAGCAATGAAGTATTGTATGTAACCCTCTATCAAAGATTATCGAGGGAATTTAGTTAGTTTGTTTGTTCTTGTTGTGAGGAGATATGGCAACAAGAAATTCATTGTAACAATCATGGGCTATTCAAGTTCCAACAAGATGGTGGATTCCTTAAGTAGACAATTAGATCAAGAACAAATAGTTGAAAACTTATAGGGATTTTCAATAGTCAAAGGAGCTATAGAAATAAATTGTTCGCATTTTGTTGATGATACCTTAGTCATGTGGATAACATCAACAATAATAGTTGAGATATTTAAGCTAGTGTTGGATCAATTCATGAATGTGTTAGGCAGTCAATTTAATAAAGGAAAAGGTCATGTGTATGGGTGGAACACCTCTCCCCAATAAGTTTCATAAGTTTCATAGTTGCATAAAGTTGCATAAGTTGCATAGTTGCACATAGCTGCATAAATTTGCATAAAGTGGCATAAGTGCATAAAGTTGCATAAAGTTGCATAGTTGCATAAAGTTGCATAAGCTGCATAGTTGCATAGTTTCATGTTGCATGCATGCATGTCATGTGAATGTTGAGTTAGTTCGCATGTATTTCCAAGTCAAGGTCGAGTTGTAACTGAAGTCTGAAGCCAAATCTCAAGCAAAAGTTAGGTTGAACATAAAATTCCTATGAGCTAGAAACAAACAATTTTCCTGATATTGCAAATGATGTAAATGCATTGATCTAGTTCATTGGCATGTGTAACACTAAGAGGATTGAGTTGGTGGGTGGATGATGCATTATGCTTTGTATTTTGAGGATGGCTAGGGGGATCTCTTGTAACTCATTGAGTAGTAGGAGAATTTCCAACACTAATGGAGAGATTATGGATGGGCATATTTTTGTAAAGGTCAAGTTGTAAAATTTAAGTTGCATAAAGTTGCATAGTTGCATAAAGTTGCATAAAGTTTCATAAGTTGCATAGTTTCACATAGTTTCATAAAGTTGCATAAAGTTGCATAACATTTCATAAAGTTTCATAGTTTCATGTTGCATGTATGCATGTCATGTGCATGTTGATTTAGTTCACATGCATTGTCAAGTCAAGGGCGAGTTGTAACTAAAGTCTCAAGTCAAGTCTCAAGCAAAAGTTAGGTTGAACGCAAAATTCCTATGAGAACGTGTAAAATTATCCACCAAGAAGAAATTTGAATTTCCATGTATAAGAGTCAAGTTGAATGAGTTGTTAAACTCAAGTTGTAAAAGTCAAGTTGTATAAAGTTGCATAAAGTTGCATAAGTTGCATAAAGTTGCACATAGTTGCATAAAGTTGCATAGTTGCACATAGTTGCATAAAGTTGCATAAGTTGCATAGTTACATAAAGTTTCATAGTTGCATGTTGCATGCATGACATGCATTGCTTGCATACATGTCATGTGCATGATGAGTTAGTTCGCATGCATTGTCAAGTCAAGGGTGAGTTGTAACTGAAGTCTCAAGTCAAGTCTCAAGCAAAAGTTAGGTTGAACGTAAAATTCCTATGAGCATGTGTAACACTATCCACCATGAAGAAATTCAAATTTCCATGTATAAGAGTCAAGTTGAATGAGTTGTTAAACTCAAGTTGTAAAATGTCAAGTTATAAAAGTCGAGTTGCATAAAGTTGCATCAAGTTGCATAGTTGCATAATGTTCAATAAGATGCATAGTTGCACATAGTTGCATAAAGTTGCTTAAAGTTGCATAAGTTGCATAGTTGCATAAAGTTGCATAAGTTGCATAGTTGCATAGTTTCATGTTGCATGCGGGGATGATTTTAGGGGCTAAATTTCGTTCATGGGATAATTTTCCATGGTTTTCCCAAAAAATGATTCTCTATTTTAAAAATGATTCGCCCAAATTCTATAGGATAAAATTATTTTACCTTAAAAATCGCCAAAATTTTATACAAACTATATAAAATCCTTATAAATTTGAATATTTTTACAAAAATATCGCCAATTTTTTTATAGTTGGTATATGAAGGAATAGTAAGATTCACCAAGGTTTCTACATTTTAAAATAAATTTCCATCCTTAAAATCATCCATGGTTGCATGCACGACTTGCATGTCATGTGCATGCTGAGGTAGTTTGCATGAATTTCCAAGTCAAGGGCGATTTGTAACTGAAGTCTCAAGTCAAGTTCTAATTTCGAACTAAGTGAAGTCTCAAGTCCAAGATCTATTTCTGAAGTGTAAATTCGAGTTATGGAAAGCATGCATTCAATATTCTAATTTGAGCCATCTTCCTTCACCTCTCCACACCTTTATAAAAAAAGGTCAGCCCTCATTCTTCATATCGTGTGTTGCATCATGAGGGTGAAAGAGTATAGGGCAGAAAGTGTGCTTATATTGTGTCGATATATATTAGTATATATAGGCAGTGAGTAGAAACATATATAGGAAACAAGTGGCATCATATATATCAGTAAGAAGGCAGTAAGAAAACATTGTATATACTATGATGTATACATTTTTTGAAATGAACAAAGGCTTTTGGCCAGATAGCTAGAACGAACATTTTTTTTTTTTTTTTTAGTAGAAGAGACATACACAAGACATGGATACTGGTGTAAATTGTTAAGGAAATATATATGTCTCTTTTTTCCCTTAAAAATGATTTTATAATCTCGTTCAAGCATCTAACTTATGTAATCTTAATCTTAACTGAATAAAATTATGAATTGTTTCCCATGAAAAAAGTGTTAAGTATAGTGAGTAGTGTTGTAACTCGCATGAATTAAGACAATATGTTTCTCTATTATATTTATTTTAGTTTTCTTGGTCACCAAATGGAAATTTTATATATATTGCATCGACTACGCGTGGCTTTCATTCTATATCTTCTTTTTTGTATATGAGAACTGGAGTAGTGTATGATTTGAATGGTCTCATTTTCGAGGGTGTAGTCTCATAATTGTTCCTTTACTTGAACAATGTCAAATAGTTATTTTTCATAGTTGCAACACCAATGGATAATTTCATTACATATCTCTAAATGAAATGTAATAGGATGTCCATTTTGGGTGAGCACTGTACCAAACACATAATTTCCATGCCTAGTGAGCATTGCACCAAGCACATAATTTGATACATCGGTCTTAATCTTGAATGGGAAATGGATGTTTGGCATGGATAACACTAACATAGATCATATCCTTTTATTGACTTATTCAAATGAACATTAATGTGTTGGCATCTAGTGAAACGTTTCCTTAGTGTGCATAATGTGGTTCAACGATCAAGAAATTTGAGCAAAAGTTAACAAAAGTTATTGATAGAAGTTCACGAGGACAAGAAAAAATTGTAGCTCTATGATGTTGCAAAATAAAGGAAAATTCTTGATGGCCTTGAAATTTTATAGATATATAGGGATATCAACATGGTCAGTGATGAATCCCAAATACTGAATATGTATTGCATCAAAGGTACACTTACCCAAATTTGGTTGTAATTTGTGTTGGCATAGTGTTCCCAAGATACATGCTTATACATGCTCCATATGCTCTTTCGATGTCTCATTATAAATAAGGATGTCTTCCAAATAGAAAATGACAAAGAAGTTGGTGAAGTTTCAATTGAGAATTTTGTTCATTGGTCATAAGAAGGTGGATGGAAAATGAGTTAGGTCGAAGGGGATGACTAAACATACATAAATACCCTAAGTTTTGAGTGTTGTTTTCTAAATATCAACATCATTAATAGGTACATGATGGTAGTCAAGTTTGAGGCTAATCTTGGAGAAGTATTATGTACAACAATGGCTCGAATGAGTTTACCAAGAACCGTCTATTAGGATATGTGCCTGCTACAGGTAAGAGCTCATATTATTGTTTTTAACACATGTACGGGGTGCAAACCATTCTATTTAACACACTAGGAAACTTTATTTAAGGCTGCAATATCACTACGAAAGGTTGATATCTAACCTTTGAACCATATTCTCATGAATCATATTTTAGGAGGAGGCCAAAATTTTTGACAAAGGATGGTTTTAAGCATCTATAGCTCTTCCAAGTGAAGAATATAAATAAGGATATAATGGTACTTCCAATGATCATTTGTATTCACATTCCATAACTATGTCATATATGTAAGATATGAGAAAGGATGCCTCTACCCATCCACCTTTCATAACATAAAAACCTAAAAGATAGAGGGTCTCATTTTCCATGTCAAAGTATCACGAAAGAAAGACAAAACCCATCATGGTCTGCACTTAATTCCTATTGGGTAAAGTCTGACATGATTGATAGAATTTGAAACTAAGACAAACATAACATGACAAACAATTGTTGAGTAAAATCCTTTTACAAGCAATGGAAATCTATCAAAAACATCATTAGACTATAGTTGCGAACACTACAATATGTTCAACTTAAGGTCACGATATTTAATAAAGGAAAAGTTGGGAGATAAGTGTGTTGGGTTTTTCATTTTCCATTGCTAACAAAAGGAAAATAAGGAAATTGACCATGATTTACCTCCAGGAAATTAGCAAATGGGAAAATCAAAATGTTGGGTTAAGGAATAAAATATTCAAACACTAGACCATGGTCATGCAGGCTAAAACACAAGTTGAATAAATTCAAAAGTGAAGGAAAACATGCGTGTAAAAGTATATATGAACTAGGTTTAAATTGGTGAGGATATTTAGCTAGGGAAATGTAGGCTCATGGAGACCCATACCACTATTTCTCATGTACAAAACATATGAAATGAGGGAATCAAATGACTATTTCCCTTTGCCTTATGAGGTTAATGGATGAGATTTATAAATGGTTTCCTCTACTCTCCAAACTATGCCCTTCAACCCATGAACTTCTACCCAAAGATTGTACTCCCTCAACTCGCAACCACAATTGAATGAAGATTCAAATTAAGTGTTGAAACTCGGTTCTTCTTCATATTCCAAAGATAAAGAGCCAAGTTTAATCATATAACTTGAATTCTACACTCCACCTAACATAATCAAGTGTGCTCAGACTAACATACATTGGCACAATTGCATGAAACATGAAAGGTGTATATTACTTGCTAAAATTAGCATTGAACATGCCTCTTAGAAAGCACATGGCATGAGATAAATCAAACAATGGAATGGAGTATGAAACTAGGAAGGAAAAAACTAGGGTTTTCCATTCAATTTTCCACCATTTGATATATGAGGAAAACTGTGATTTATTTCACTAAATAAATGCTTCAAAACCATGTATATTAATGTATTGTTATGTTGAATATTTTCCATTAAATTGTGTTTTCTAATGTCCATAACATTGGGTTTTTCCAATCCTAATACAAAATTTGGATAGTGATACTTTGTGCATAATGAAACCCTTTAAGAAATGCTTTGCAATGATGTTCTCAACTCATGGATTTCCATATTGTACTTAATTATGAGAACAAGATTTGAGGCCTAAAATCATGTTATTGTCATACTAACCATGTTTTTCTTGTTGCAAGTGATCAAAATGAGCAAATCCCCCTTGGTAGCGAGTTATCTTGCTTTGTCTCTATCACAGGGTTTGGGCGGTGCTCTACCTCCTCCAAGTAGAATATATGAACAGTCACATGGTTTGGGCAATGGTCTACCTCCTCCAACTAGAAGCTATGATTGGGTTTGGGAAATGGTATAGCTCCTCCAATAGCTAGAAGCTATGATCGATGGTGCGGGTGCAGGAAAGATGAGTGGACCTAGAATAGTTTCATAACTAACGATCGATAAGAGCCTCAGGCTCGAAAATATTCCCTAATATTTGTTGCGGGTTTGGGCGACGCTCTACCTTCTCCAAGTAAAAGCTATGAACTGTCACGAGGTTTGTGCAATGGTCTACCTCCTCCAACTAGAAGCTATGATTGGGTTTGGGCAATGATATACCTTCTCCAACAGCTATCTGAAGCTATGATCGATTGTGTAGGTGTGGACGTGGGCAGGGGCAAGGGGAAAATATTATGTTATGGTTTTTTTTTTCATTTGATTTTTTTATTATTATTTTATAATATATATA
>ML794414.1:236329-251651 GCA_009831015.1 Picea engelmannii | reverse complement strand
TTTTGTTTTTTTTATGTTTTTTTTTTTGTTATATATATATAATATTATTATTGTATAACTTTAATAGCGTTAATATAATTAAAACTCATAAACGCATGGGCCTTTGTTGGCCCTTGGATATGAAAGGAAGCGAAGATTAAGGAAGAAAGGTGAATCATGAACTACGCGAAAGATACATTAACCGAGAATGGGTCAAAGTGGTCAAAGAAGCAGAAAAGAAGGAAAAAAGTAAGGGAAAGATAGTCATTGAAAGAGAATACCGAGGAAGATAAATAAGTAAGGAAGACAGATCGTGGAAAACTCAGCAAGAGGAAGAAGACATCACCGAGTGCTTTGGAGCACCTCATGGAAAAGAAGGAAAGACAGACTAGCGAATCCCTTAAAGCACATATTAAGTTGACCTAGGGTTTTGGATCTAGGGTTTTGACACCTAGAATCTTTCCATGTAATGTATAAATAAAGGTCCAGGAGATTCGAGAGGGTTTCTCACTAGTTGGTTCATTGACACTATGATTGTGGTTTTTCATTGTTGAGTATTGGTGTTGAGAACAATATTGAGTCTGTATTGTGAGATCTTCAGCTGGGTGCGAAGATCAACCCTGCAGCTAGGTGCGCAGGGAGGGACGAGAGAAAGAGAGAGATATATGCAAGATAAATGCACAAATATAACTGCATGGTTTCATATAATATATTAAGAAACATAGTTTTGTGGATGTATCCCTAGGGAGAGGGTGAACCATGTATATCTTGTTGTTATGTGTGATTGATGTTGTGTTATTTTCCATCTGTTATACTGTTGTTGAATCGTTGTGTTAGATATGAGATATAACTTGTGAAGTAGGCTTAAGTGAGATAAAAAATAACTATATTGTTGTTTGTTGTTTTCCTAGATCCACTTTGCATTTCCTCTAGCTGTAGACACCTGTGTCCTGCAACCCCCCTTATTGCTACTTCGGGTGAGACTGAATCTACTTCATAGGTGTTGTCGAAAGGGCTAGTAGTTAGGGCTTGTTGGTGTGCTGCTAGAGTTGAACCCTAGGTCTGCCCCTATGCCAACAAATGGTTCCATTTTCAGGACCAAGATCTTTTTGATGGAATGTCAAGGTGGTTCCCATAGAAGACAAAAATTCAGAAGTGGATAGAAGAACAAGAGAAGGACTTCGTTGAAGCTCAGAACAAGAACCCTAACATTAATACAAAGGATTGGTTGGGAATATATATCTTTACTGACATACACGATATTTTCTTTGGAGGAGTTCATAAGAAGCTATACGAGTGGTTAGCCAGATTAGCGGATACCCAGTTTGAAATCAGATCTAGACCACCCGTGGTTTGGACGTCGGCTCTGATTAAGAACGTCAAGAGAATTTATAACGCCATGTCAAGAGAAGTAGATCATTGGTTTGATAGCACTATTGGAGGGTACATCACTAATTTTTCTATTGACAGAGTAGAGTCATATAGCCAAGCATAGAGCTATTTCTTTAAGGGACCTAGAGGAAAACTTTTACACTTTTTGAAGTTGAAGATCAAGATGCTATTGCATGAGAAGAACATATTGAAGATACAGTACTCGGTCGGACTGAAAATATAATTTTCAAGAACTCAGACAGTGACAGTGACACAGAGGTTGGACACACGCGCAGTGGGAGAGAATTCAGAGAGGTCTCTCTGGTGAACCTGTTTGAGCATAATCATGAACCATTAGCACATGACGAAGGGTTCTACAGTGGAGAAGAAGATGAGCTATTAAAAGAGGAACATTCAGAGTCCACTAGGGTAGAGGAAAGGAATACTTAAGAACCTCGCCAAGAAGAATTAGTAACTTCAGGGACTGCACCTACCGTCGAAATCACTGTTTCCAGCAGTTCAATACATACTCAGCCAATAAACCTATGAAGATATATGGCATATGAAATGAGGTTACCTATATTTAGAGGAGATGGATCTGAAGATCCTGGTCAACACTAGTTCTTATGCAAAGT
The DNA here is from genome assembly GCA_009831015.1 of Picea engelmannii. Classification (NCBI taxonomy): domain Eukaryota; kingdom Viridiplantae; phylum Streptophyta; class Pinopsida; order Pinales; family Pinaceae; genus Picea; species Picea engelmannii. The sequence continues at coordinate 249,666 of ML794414.1, read as the reverse complement.
TGTATGGAGTATCAAGCAAGTCAATGACGAAGCTGTTAAGAGAGCTCAACTTAGTACCACCTTGAGAGACTGCATACTGAGCTGGTACATGAAGTTTGTTAAAGGAACTGCACAACCTAAAACACTGAACAATATCAAGATTGCGTTGAGTGCAGAACTCAAGAAACCCAAGTCGAAGTTGCAGTGCATTACATAACTGAAAGAAATCAAGAAGAGAGTAGCTGAACCTGTTTGGGAGTTTGATCAGAGGTTTAAGACCTTGACAGGCCGATTGAGTTTTCATATTCTAGACAAGCAGAATAAGGAATGGTTCATTGCTTCCCTATTACCACACATTAGAGTTCCTCTAATGAAACAAAAGGTCACTTCACAGGTTGAGGCACTAGAGATTGACATGAAACTAGAATCAACCCCTTTGGGAGAATCCAACTTAGGTATGAGTCAAATTTTGAGTCAGCTAACTAGCTTATCTCTGCAGGTCGAATATATGAAGAGAGAAAGGGGAAAAGATAAAAGAGAAGACATTTGGTGTATCAAATGTAAATAAGAGGGCCATGCCAAGGAGCATTGTCCCCTATTTAATGAGTACTTGGCCTCTAGAGCTCCGAGCCCTTTGAAGCAGGTTACTCTACCCTGGTGTGTGGTATGTAGAAATAAACATCACCCTGGTGAATGTTATTACATGAAAAAATATGTCCAGACACCTACCAATATTTACTGCACATTTTGTAAATCTATGGAGCATGATGAGAAGGATCGTAGGGCTTATGAACTCTTGCATGAAAGGTCAAGGGACACATACAAAATTCAAGGAGAGATGCAACAGGAGGGAAATGCTATGTATTTTAATTCCCCAGGAAGAGGAAACTTCAACCCTCATGGTGGATTCAGAGGAAGAGGATGATGAGGAGGCATGGGTCAAGGTAGAGGTCAGATCATTTGTTATAACTACGCCCAACTAGGTCACTTGGAAAGGGACTGTCAGAACCCTTGTACCACTTGAAACTACTGCAAATCGTTTGAAGATGTTATTGAAGATTGTCCAGTATTGTTGTCCAAACTCCAGGAGAGACGAGGAGGAAACCAACTTGTACAGTTAATATTAGCAGAACCTCGCAGTGAATACCCTAGATTCGTTGTTATTACTAGAGGAAGTGTTGTTACAGGAGAAGACATAGTGACTCTAGGAAAGACTGTAGAAGGATTAGGAATCAGAAAATATGTAGAGAGGGAAAAATTGTTTGATCCAATGAGAGAGAGGCATACTTTTGAGGAAGCAAGGAAATAATTTTTAGAAGGACATGCTTCTTAATCTAAGGCACAACTAGAAGTAAGGGAATGTGGAATGCCACTGGAATTTGATCATTCTGATAAGCAAGGAAAAAAGGTAAGAAATCTTATGGAATTATTATGTACTTGCATTACTTTGATTAAGGATGAAAGAGATGTACAAGAGCTCCAATACTTGATCAGACAATATGAGATAGGAAGGATAGATCCTCTGCTGAATAAAGAAGTACATAAGGTATCTAGAAAGAGAAGGACAAACAAGGAATTACACCTTAGTGCTCATATTAGAGACTATGATGTGAACTATGTGGTCCTCGACTTGGGATCAGAAGTCAATGTGATGACGAAGAAAACCTGGGCACTGATGGGAAAGCATAAGTTGATTTACTCTCCTATCAGGCTCAATATGGCTAATTAGCAAGCAATAAGCCCCTTTGGAAGACTGGAGCATGTTCCTATGGACATAAACGAGGTAAGGATGTTTTCAGACTTCAAAGTGATTGAGATAGTTGATGATGGCTGTCCTTATCCTGTGTTGTTAGGAATTGACTGGGCTTTCAACAACTCAACTGTTGTCGACCTAAAGAAAAAAAGAATGACATTTGAAGGTGATGGCCTTAGGGTCATTGCACCTCTTGATCCTGATGAAGGTCACAGATACACGAAACCTATAAGAGAAGAAGACTGTGCTTATGAACTAGAGAATATATATAAATTGACAACAAGACAACATGATTACATTAATCCTACGACATATGGAAATTTAAGTTGGTGAAGTGATAGTGCATGCTCATCAGATTCAGAAGAAGCATTGGAGAAATGGAAAAACAAAATGTATGAAGTTTCTGCATGGAGATGTGCCATATTGACTAGGGAAGTTCGTTGGATTGGAAAATAAGTAAGTAATCTTCCCACATTTGATGGTTTAAATAATTTAGAAACATTCTTATTGGAATTTGAAGAAATTGTACCATTACAATAGAGGTTGTTGGCACTAGATGAAGCCTTGAAAGCAACGCCAACAACATGGTGGGGAACATAGAAGAATAACATCACATAGTGGGTACAATGTTGCACTTTGATGACAGTGCACTTTTCAGACCAAGTCGAAGGGTGTGAAGTTCTATACACAGGTCAAAGCTTTCTGTAGGAACATGTATGAAGTTGTGAGGAGGCCTGGAGTAGAATTCCTAAATAATAGTGGGTGAATAAGTTCATTAACACTTTGGATACTACGCCTATCAACTAGTATCTTCAAGAAAAAATGTGCCTCACCACTTCAGATTGGTACGGTATGACTCAGAACTTTATAGCTAATTTTTTATTTGAAAGTCAGTACCCCATAGTAGATCAAGCTTTACAAGTTGTAAGACATAAAGTCTTTGAAGAGGCACCTAACCTCCCAGTGGAGCAAGAAGAAGATGAATGGACTGTACATCTTCAGAAATTACAGGGTTGTTACAATATCAATGTTGATGAAGATGATGATCCTAGGAATGTGAACATTGTAGAAACCGAAGGACAGAGAGACATAGAAGGGCCAGGGATTGAACTACCTTTCATTGGAAAAAAAATTAAAATCAAGAAAGTTAATATTAGAACAGAGCAATCACCTAAGTTGGCCAACGTTGGGGATTATTGGGATGATTCCACTATTGATAAGATTACAAAATTACTGCATCAATATCAAGACTTGTTTCCAACCAGGTTCACATACATGAAGGGCCCATGGATGAAGATCCCTTTGAAACCAGATGCAAGGCCAGTCAAGAAGATACCCTACAGACAAAATCCCAAGTATAAGAAGAAAGTTAGGATTGAATTTGACAGAATGTTGGAAGCAGGAATCATAGAACCTGCTGAAGAATTGTAATGGATTAGCCCTATGGTGGTCCAGGATAAGAAGTCAGGAGAGATTAGAATATGTGTAGATTTAAGGAAACTGAATGATGCATGTTTACATGATCCATTGCGTACACCGTTTACTGATGAAGTACTAGATAATGTAGGAGGACATGAAGTTTACTCCTTCACAGATGGATTTTTAGGCTATCACCAGATCATGATTGCTAAGGAAGAGATACATAAGACCAAATTTGCAACAGAATGGGGTTCTTTCCAGTACACTATGATGCCTTTCGGATTGAAGAATGCACTGGACATGTTTTTCAGGGTGGTGGTTGAAGCATTCAAGGATTTTTTACATAAATTTTTGGAAGCATATTTTGATGAATGGACTATTTTTAGCTTATTGAAAAATCATATTGAATGTTTGAGACTAATGTTGGATAAGTGAAGGAAATGTCAGATTGCCCTGAACCTAAAGAAGTGCATCTTCCTTTCACCTTTTGGAGTACTACTGGGACACATTGTATGTAAGAAGGGGTTGTTGGTAGATCCTTCCAAGATTGCCATCATTTTTTATCTAATTCCCCCTACTTCAATTAGATAGTTGCGCACTGCACTGGGACATAATGGATACTACAGAAAGTTTATCAAGGGATATGCACATATAAAAACACCCATGGAAAATATTTTAAAGAAAGATCGTCAATTTCAATAGTCATAGGAATGCCAGAAGAGCTTTGACACACTAAAGAAAAAAATGGTTAATGCGCCTATTCTGGTTTTCCCAGATTGGAGTAAGGAATTCCATGTTCATGTTGATGCCTCGTCCATTGCATTAGGAGAATTTTTAGCACAGTTAGGCTCATGAGACATTGACCACCCTATAGCCTTTGCTATCAGGAAGATTTCTACAGCTGAGAGGAAGTACACTACGACTGAAAGAGAAGGCTTGGATATGGTCTATGCACTGCAGAAGTTTTGACACTACTTGTTGGGAGGACATTTTAAGATGTTCATTGATCACTCTGCATTGAAATACTTAGTCAACAAGCCAGTGTTGGGGGGAAGAATATGCATATGGATACTATTATTTTAGGAATATAATTTTGAGATTGTGGTCAAGCTAGGGAGAATGAACAAGGGACCTGACCACTTATCTAGGTTAGAACATGGAGAGGAACCTACCATTTGGAGGATACACTTCCATATGCACAGTTGTTGGCCATCAAAAAAGTTGATGATCACTTCACCGAGATAGTTTAGTTCCTGTCCACAGAAATTTCACCTCGTGAGTACACAGTCATTTAGAAGAAAGAACTGGTAGTTTGTGCTACATATTTTTCACTTATAGATGGACATCTATATAAGATGGGACCCGATGAGATTTTGAGGAGATGCATTATGGAGGCAGAAAGACCAATTATTCTTGGATAAGCGCATGGAGGCATCGCATGAGGACACTATGTAAGAAAAGAAACAACGCAAAAGGTTCCTAGAGCTAGCCTCTGGTGGCCCACTTTACATAAAGATGCTAAAGAATACTACAGAGCTTGCGATGTATGCCAACGAGTTGGGAAACTGTCCAGAAGAGATGAGATGCCTTTATCACCTCAGCTAACTTTACAAAAAATTGAGAAATGGGCCATTGATTTTGTGGGACCTATTAACCCACTAGGAAAGCGCATAGGAGCTCGATACATCATCACTGTGACAAAGTATTTGACCAGATGGGAAAAAGAAAGAGAAGTTAAAGATTTTAGTGCAACTACAGTTGCACAATTCATTTTTGAGGATATCATAACAAGGTTTGGATGCCTGAATATCCTCATGAGTAATCAGGGCACACATTTCATTAAAAAAAGTATTGAAGCCTTGACTCAAGAATTTGAAGTTCACCATCAGAAGAGTACTCCATACCACCCATAAGAGAATGGTATAGTCGAATATTTCAATAAGATATTGGAGACAACGCTGACGAAGATTTGCAGTGTTAATAGAGATGACTGGGATTTAAGAATTCCAGTAGTATTATGGGCCTACAGAACTACTTGCAAAAAGTTAACAACACAGACCCCATTTAAGTCGGTATATGGATTGGAAGCAGTGGTACCTATGTAATAATTGGTTCCTAGTTTAAGAATCACAACATTTACAAGTATGGAAGAATCATGTGTTGTTAAAGACAGGGTTGTGAAGTTACTGGAACTGGAAGAAGACAGGTTTATTGCAGGATTTCATCAACAGGTACAGAAAGAAAGAGAAAAGGATTATCATGATAGACACTTCAGGAGAAAAGCATTTAAGCATGGATATTTGGTATTGTTATATGACAACAAGTTCATGAACCATCCATGAAAGTTCAGGACACATTGGCTAGGACCATTTGAAGTTGCCTATGTTAAAGAAGGAGGATCTGTGAAGCCGAAGACCCTTAATGGAGAATGGAAAGAAGGTTTGGTAAATGGGAGTCGGTTGAAATTGTATTATGACAACCAGATGCCTCACAGATCTCAATAAAAACAAAGGAAGAAGGGTCTAGGTACCAGGTGCAATTGAAACTGGGAACCAAACACAGAAAAGACAGTCTGCACAAGGAAGGAAGGAACAGAGAAGAAAGTACATGCTGCTCTACGCAGTTTGAAGTCGAAGTAAAACATAAGGTTCAGTCTTGCAGTGTCTCGGGATGAGTCACATGTGAGTGTTGGGGGCTTGTTGGCCCTTGGATATGAAAGGAAGTGAAGATTAAGGAATAAAGGCAAAGTACAAATTTCATGGAAGACACATTAACTGAGAATGGGTCGAAGTGGTTCAGGAATCTGTTGATCTGCCGAGGACAAAGTAATGCCTAGGCTTCCTGGCAGGGTCTCTTAGTTCCTTGGCAGGGGAAACTTCTGTATGTTCTGGTGACTTGGCATCCTTCTGGTGCTTGTCGGCTGGTGGAGTCTTGGTCCTAGATGGGGAATCAGGAAAAGGATCGACATTAGTTGGGGGTTCGACCATTGAGATGTCAATTTTTGGCTGCTTCATTTCTTCTTCTTGTTCACTAGCACCCAAGTCATTCTTGGAGCTATCATTCTGAGTTTGTGTTCCCAATTGGTCAAGAAATTCAATGTCCAGAGTAATCCTAGCCTCAAGGTCACCTTCCTAGGGATTTGGGATCAAAGCATCAAAAGATGGAGAAGATGTGAACCTCTGAACTTTCCTCATCGTCATATATGGTAATTAATTCTATGAGGACAATAGGCTCACCCATCCCATTTGATGCTATTTTTATCCTCCACTGAGCTGTAGTAGTCACCGAAAATCCTGCATGTGGTGAAATAGGGATGGGGTTTTCTTGATCAGCGGTTTCCTCTGGTGGAATTGTCTCTAAGAAATTTATCTCTTCTCCGATATTGCTTATGTCAGTCGGGGTAATCCTCAAGGGTTCTATCAAAGGGTTAAGTGGGATATCTTCTTATAACCTTTGGATAGCTCTTTGGGCTTCTTCCTATAACAACATCCCCCTCCTTCATGCCTCTTCTACTTATACTTCTCTATTTTCTTCTCTTACCCTGAGGGATTCTTGATATGTTTTCTCTATTGTCTCAACTTGCTCATCCATAGGCATTGATTTGAATTTGGTCATGTTTGGGTTATCCCTTCTATGGAGCACTTCCTCCTAGTCTAGGTTGCCCTCTATAAATATTTCATCTTCAAAACTATCATGAGAATATAAAAAATAAGAGGATATATGCGACGCGTGTTGGGGAACTAAACCTTTTGGATCATGCTTACGAAAGTGGCCCATGGGGAACTGATACTCAAGATGATTTAACCCTTCTTGTTTCACTTGCGCAGTGTCTTTGACCATATAAAATCCTATATGAAATCCATAGGAAATGAAATCTCTCTTCTTATCCTTTACCAGGGAAGCATTATAACCTTTTAAAATAGTCTGGTAACAAACCTCTCCCAATATTAGACGATATGAGACATGAACGAGGAGTAGGTGGGTGCACCAGTAGCTCCAAACACCCTGATATAGGTGCTTTTCTCTTCAAATTACCAGTGGCCAACTTTAGCTATCATCTTCTTTGCTACCACCGAAATCCTAGGGAATCATTTTCTAAAGATAATGAAGTATATACTGGATATGAACCCATCATAAATCATGGCATATGATCCTTTGTACCTATTTTCCCATAAAATATTGAAATAAACATGTACAGGAAACTCGACAATATGCCAGCTTAAATTCATACCTGTGAAAACATTTCTTGCGCAGATTACGTCCAACAAGTAGGATGCCATGTAGAAGATTGGAACTTCTCCTTATTTCGGTGTCTGGGCCTGTAGGAGATTAATACTTAGTTGCTTGGAGATAATGGATCCCTAATTGAAACTACTCTCGGAAATCGCCATGGTATACACCAAGGGAATCCAAGCTTCTGAAAATTTTGAGAAATCCTTTTCTCCATATAATCTGCAAATCAAATCCATTAAATACATGTAGGGCTCTCTGATATTTACTGTGTTATACTAGCCAGTGTTTCTGTTTAAGAATTTTTTGTCTTCTCTCCATCATGATGCTAGTAACCTACTGGTGTCATGATACTCATAAAATTTAACCACAAAATATGTGTTTAACCTCTCCTATGGGTCCCTGAGTTTATAATACTTTTGTACCTCAACTGGAAGAAAAACACCAATGCATTCACCCTCTACATTGTTGATCATGCATTTCACTGTATCTATGTGGTCAATTATCCATCCTAAAGTCTCGATGTAGGGCAAAACTGGGGTTCGACAAGCCACCCTGTGCAGGTATGATATCCTGATGTTCTGGAACACTTGATCATCCAATATTATGACGTTCAGGTTGTTGTGGGGTGTGAAATCCGGGTAATCCTCCTGACTGATTTTGCAATACAAGTCTCCCTAATGTGGGAGCACCATTTTAGATCCAGTGCTTGTCTATGTGTCACCGAATGCCGGAGGTTGGGAAAAATCCTTTTTGGCGGATGTGCGGATAACTAATTCCATATTTGATACAAAATAAAGTTCTCTTGCAGCGCCCTATGTAGACCCTTCATCGACCTTTGATTCCTTATTTTTGGGCATTCTAGGTGAGCGCCTAGTTGTTGGCTTTCTTAGAGGCATTTTCTCGCAGAAAATGAAAAAAATACAGTAAGCTACCAGCCAACCATGACAAGTGTTATTGATGCATATGTAGGTGTAGAACTGATAAAAACAATGCTTACCTCTTCCTTGCAAGATATTATCCTATTCTTATTGGTAATCAAAGTTAGAGAGTGGGCTGTAACCTCCTCGATGCTTTCTCTCACTTTTTCGTCTGCTTTGGGAGGTAAGTGATTTGCGAACATAATACCATGTTTGGGTATGACCTTGTAAATTTAAATAGAAAGAATACTTACCTTGTCACATCAAATATTAAATTCAAGAGTGTAAATGAAATATGTATAATCTATTACAGAATCTGCACCATGCTTAGGATTAAATGAAACGTAGGCTAGTGGCATAGGAGCATGTTTTCATATTTCATTGGCGAATTCAAATTCCAACGGTTGGCCAGCACGTGGGATTGTGGCGTAGTTTGTGCGAAAATTTTATGTCTACCAAAACACAGAGATATGTCTTACCTCAGCTAGGGGTGTCCCATCAAATCACCAGGCCTTTTTTGTGTTCACAAGAAACTAGTATGATCGGGGTCGGGAGAAAAACAAGGTCTTTTGAAAGGAATAAAAACACAAATCGACCAGGATTGCTGGTGTAGAATGACAAAGGTTCAATGAAAAACCCCGACATTTGGTGACCTGTCAGTCTGCCGATAGTAAATACGTGAATCGACGTCGACATTTTTTCTTAGACATGTTTCGTTGATACCTTTAGGAAAAATTTCTGACGCCGATTAAAACCGTCATACAACACTGACGTGGAAATGATGACATGGAAGTATGAATATTACATGGGGGAACCTCAAAAGACGACACGGGAAGGATACTGAGTCATACAGACTATTTACATGACAAAGACACGTGGCTTATTAATTTTGACCTCTTGGTGAGAAATGATTTTCAGCATCGGTGACTTTATTTAAACATACATCCCTGGCTACAACGTCCTATCTTACCAATGCCAACAATGTATCGATGATTTGTGTCGGTCAATGTTTCATTGTTTCGACCCTTGGAGTTCGTCGATGTCAAAAATGTATCGGCGATCAAGGATTTTTTATGGTTTTCCACATTTGTGATTTATATCTGGGATTTCGCCGATGCTGAAAACGTATCAGCTATGTTAAAGAACTATATTATAGACAAGAAATTATCGATCAACGACCGTTGTAAAATTTTAAGTCGTGTACATTTTAGGCCTTTCATGCCATGTTACTAAAAAATATCAATCCGTCAATAACTTCAAGACAAAAACGAAGAATCGATAACAAGACTCAATAACAACATATAAATTCATCCATCCCACAATACTGACTCTAATTCAAAAAATGATAAGTAGTACCCAAAAAGAAAGGAATTTCGCAAAATCTTTTAGGGTGTGTTGAGTGCTCAACAAATGGAGATTCTATGGGTGAAAACATAATCTTTTCTCCTTCCATCGTGCTTAGCCTGTGCAAATTGGTTGAGAAACCCTCTGGCTTTATTCTATTCCTTTTCAACAGAACCTTTTCTATCAATGTGTACACAAGTTCCCGGGTTCAAAAATCCAGATTTGCCTATGGGGTTTAGCTTTATCACCCCCTTTCCTTTTAACTTCAATCCATGCCCTTTTTAGACACGATTCGGGTAGGGTGTCCATTGTTGTGAGGAATTTTAGCTATCATTCATTTTCTTATGGTGTTGCTCTGCTTCCAGCGAGCATCCATAGTCTCGATGGATTCACTCCAACATCACAAACCTTTCTCTGCTACCAGCAAGCATACATAGCCCCGAAGGCATTATCTTCATACCCTCTCAGACTTTTCACTCCTTTTAATATAGATCATTTTCTTTTGGCAGAAAATCCAAGAGTGAGTCAGAGAGGAGGATATTTGCTTTTTGACAAGGTGAAAGTGTTAAGGTGGAGCTTTTTCTTGGCTCTGTCCATAGGTACATGTGATTCTTTCCATCTAGCCATCTTTCCATTTAGCATTATCAATCCACTAGGAAGATATTTCATTGCTTCCCTAGGTAGTATGATTTACAAAGACAAATATGATTTTTGAAAAATTGTATTTTCCCAGAGTCTCTTATTTTGCATGTTAGTGCAGGTTAGGAGCAGAGACTGCTTCATCGTATTTATTAAAGTCAACCATTTCTTTACAAAACACAACTTAATTAAAATAAAATAAAAAGAAAAATAAAGAAATGAAAAGGAGTTTGTAGTCAGTCTTCCCTAAACCCACACACTCATCTTGATCAAAATGTATGCTAAAAATAAACAGAAACTCAAACAAAACATCAAAAGACACATTTTTGTTTAGGATAAGTATTGTTTCAAGGCCTGTCCATTCACTGGGAGGGTGTCGAATTCCCCCTCATATTTTTCAACTGGTATGTGCCTGCCCCGATCTTCTCGACCACCTGAAAAGATCTGTCGTATATTTTGGAACTTTGAGTGTTTTCCTTTTGACTCATTTTCTTTATCCCACTTCAAGACTATGTCTCCTACTTCGAAAGTTTTTTCTCTGGCCTTATGTTTGTCGAACCATATTTTAACTACCTATTGATAAGCGATAAACTTAACTTTATCCTTTTCTCTTTCTTCATCCAACATGAGAAGGGTATCAATCCTTTGTTGTAGAGCGGATGAGGGTTGACCTCTTGATGCATGGGCAAGATGTAAATATGGAAGGTACAACCTGTTTGGAAGAATGAATTCTTTCCCATATACCAGAAAGTATGAAGAGTTTCCTATGGATTCTTTAGGTGCTACTCTATCAGCCCACAAGGCATTATGCAATAAATTATGCCAATTTCTCTGATTTTCAACAATTGTCTTTTTTTAAATTCTCACAGGTTTTTATTAGTTGACTTTGCTACCCCATTCCCTTATGGATAATATTTTTCATAATATCTTATTATGATCCCCTTATCAAGGGTGAATTCTGTGAAGCGTGTGGAAGAAAAGTAGGCACCATGGTCAAAAATGAGGATGAAGGGCATCCCAAACCTTTTTATTAGCTATTGTTCTAAAAAATGGATCACTACCTTTTCATTAATGTGCATGAGAGGGATATCCTTTGTCCACTGTTACATGTCAAAATTACTCACTTCGATGATGTCTCATTAGCAATATTAATGTCTTCTTACCAACCCCAATGTGGTACGAATATAGCCACGTGAATAGATGTTTTGATGTCGAACATGGTAGAAACCACTTGATTACCGGTCATTGAGGTAAACCGTTAACAAGTACGATGGAAATCACCAGTGATGTCAATGAAGTGTAGATCCATGTTGTATCTTTTATGGCTATACCCTTAAGTCAATATGATTATGGATCCACGGTGCATTTGGTGGTGGCCATACCTTAAAAGTCCTTTATCACTCAAGCATAGGTATGTTTTCCTTGGGTTTGAAACATATCATAACATTTGTTTGATGATTGTTTGCAGCTTATACCAGGTTCTATGACTCCATACCCTTGCTTCGAAAGTCTACAAATTACTTCAGTCATCGGTTTCCATCTTCTAACCTCACAATTTGGGGGGAAATATGTTACATGTCAAAATTACTCACTTCGATGATGTCTCATTGTCATTATCGCAAGTGTCACAAGGGTCACGAAAATCACATTGTCATCTCACATGTGTTGCATCACGGACGACATCATGAGAACACTTGGGACATCCTCTAAGACTCGTTAGAAGATGAAAATATATCTTTTGACAAAGTTTACAAGATTTTACCTTGAGGAATTACCATCCTAAAAGTATTTTTGGAGATCAACGCTCTCCTTCCCACTTGAAAGGAGCGCTAGCACTCCTTTCCCTCTTAGCAGGGAGCGCTGCAATGCTCTGTGGCTAACTTTGAGGGAGCGTCGATCTGTTGAGAAAATATTGGGGACAAATCCCCCTTATCTCTAAGGACAACTAAGAAGCATCCAAGTCAGTTTGGCTCGAATACAAGTTCAAGGATAGATCTAAGGAGAATCCCACAACTGATGGAGTCATATTTAAGTTATTTTCAGACTCTCTAAACATGAAAAACCATCGTTTTTTCCTTCTCTGGACTCGTTAAAAATTACACATTGAAGGGCCCATATGGGAGCGAACCCTTACTTCTTTCGGTTCGTTAAACAAAAGAAGAGGAACTTATCGAAGGTGAGTTATATCGAGCATGTGTTATCCTCCTCGATATTGTAAAAATAAAAAGAGGTACCCATCTATCTGGATGGGGGAAAATTGAAGGAAGCACGCCAAGCTATTTTTTGGAATCATTGCAAGTCACTCTTGCAGTCGCCTTTGAACATGACACATTGTCTTTACATACATTTTAACCTACTGAACCTCTACACTGAACCAATCCTCTGAGTTTCTTTACTCCTTTGGGTCACCCGATAAAAGTCACATTATCCACTGCATCATGTTTTGGTCCATGTCATGTTTTTGTTATTTGTGCCTCAATGTACAAGGGAAGTATCTTCCTCGAGATTCAACCATCACAAATTTGCATTTTCAATACCCGTGTCAGTCCATACTATTTGATTCACCATCTTACATCTCTATGTCAGTTTTGTGTCATTTATGGGGGATACATCAAGGCCCTCCTTCGACAAATATTTTCCTCTCGACTTCAACACATCATCCAAGACTTAGAATTAGAAACCAGTTAGTACCTTGGGACCTACATGCCTCAATGGCAGGCCTCCTCACTTCTGACAATGGGTTTACATAATTGACCTCTGATCGGATGATTCCACGACTGTTCAAATTCAACTCATCTATTCACATTTGTTGGATTGTACTAAGGTACCTTGGGAGTCATTGAAATCACTGGTGATTTCCCTCGCACTTGTTAACAGTTTACCTCAATGATCGGTAATCAAGTGGTTTCTACCATGTTCAACACCAAAACATCTATTCACATGGCTAATATTCATACCACATTGGGATTGGGAAGAAGACCTTGGGTTGAGTATTCACTCTGATATCTACTTTACCCAAGCTGTGAAAGGAGATCATTTGAGCATATTGATAT
>ML794414.1:200343-236245 GCA_009831015.1 Picea engelmannii | reverse complement strand
TTGTCACATATATCCACTTTGTATTGGTTCGTGGCTATCTTTTGTCATCTTGTAGATCCACTGTGTATTTCTCATGGCTACAATCAGCTCATGTCATGGAAGTATATATCCACGTTGTATCTTTGGTGTCTATAACCTTAAGTCAGTATAATTATGGACCTGCAGTGTATTTGGCAGTGGCCATACCTTAAAATTCCTTTATCACTCAAGCATAGGTATGCCTACCTTTAGTTTGAAACATATCATAAAATTTGTTTGATGGTTGTTTGCAGCTTCTACTAGGTTCTCTGACTCCATACCCTTGCTTCTAAAGTCTACAAAGTACTTCACTCATCAGTTTCCATCTTCTTATGTCGCACTTTGGGGGGAAATCTGTTACACGTCAAAATTACTCACTTCGATGATATCTCATTGTCATTATCGCAAGTGTCGTAGGTGTCTCACTTTTGTCACAAGTGTCGCAAAAATAATATTGTTGTATTGCATGTGTCGCATCACAGATGACATCATAAGAACACTTGGGACATCCTCTAAGACTCGTTAGAAGATGAAATAATATCTTTTGGCAAAGTTTACAATATTTTACCTTGAGGAATTCCCATCCTAAAATTATTTTTGGAGATCAGTGCTCCCGTGCTCAGTTACAAGGAGTGCTAGCACTCCTTTCCCTCTTAGAATGGAGCGTTGCAACGCTCTGTTGCCAACTTTGAGGGAGCGTCAATCTTTTGAGAAAATCTTGGGGACAAATCCCCCTTATCTCTAATGACATATAAGAAGAATCTGAGTCAGTTTGGATCAAATCCAAGTTCAACACTGGATCTAAGGGGAATCCCACAACTAATGGAGTCATATCCTCAACTTATCCCAAGAATATCTAAGGTGTTTGAGCCTCTCAAAGCCTATATAAGGAGGCATTCTCATGGTGAAAACAGGGAATAATCAGTGAAAAGTGTTGTAATTCTGATTGTGGATATTTTGAGAAAGGGGTTGAACAAGGAGGACTTGGTGAGGCTGCTGCATCTGCATCTACATTTGTAAGCACCTTGTTTTGTTCTCATTAATATATATGTTCTTAGCCTTTTCCTTAAAGTTTGTGTACATTTGCATGGTCTTGTCTCTTTTGATTAATCTAGTTTTAAACTAATCTTGGTAGAATAGGAAGTATGCTTTGTCTTCTTTGTCTATTGGATTGCAGAACTCATTGAAGGAATTGAATATCAAGTTCAACCCAGACCGAGGGAGGAAAAACTTTATAAAAAGGTACTCATGCTTTCTTCTTCTTCTCCCTTGACTAGTTTAGCTACATTTAAAGGAATGTCATTGTTCAAAGTTAGCAACTTTTTGTCTTGGTCATAGGGGTCTAAGATCCAAGAAGACATTCACTTGTCCACTAGGGAATTTTCCTACAACACCACCTTATGAAATAATCTGTTGCAGTGAAGATATACTTATGTTGTTTCGAAGAATTGGGAGTAATTTCTCCTATGACATCTATTCCCCATTGCTTGAAAGGTCTGGATATGGTAACCAACTAGAGTGGAATGGATGCTCTCGTTTCCCTACCAATGCTCACTTGACAATATTTACATTTCCTGGCATATGCATGAGCATCCCTGAAAAAAGTAGGCCAATAATCATCAACCCTTAATATTTTGTGAGTTGTGGTTTCTCCAGCAAAATGTAAATCTGTTGGGCCATCATGGAGTTCTTTGAGTACCTTTTTTGCATCATCATGTTCAAGACATCTAAGGATTACTCCATCACAGTTTACACGAAAAAGCACATAATTTATTAGGCAATATTGAGTGTATTTTAACCTGAGGTCTCTCCTTTCTCCAGGGTTTAGGTTTTTTAGACAAGTTCCATGATGCAGGAGATAAGGCAAGTTTCCATACTAGGACTCTTTCCCGGGAGTTACATATAAGGCTTCACTGCACCATAATGACAATTCATTTTCCCAACCGGGGTCTTCTGCATTAATCAGATCTTGGGCTTCAGTGACCAATTTACATAATCCTTGACCTTTGACTATTTTGGCAGGTTTTATGTGAAGATCAAATTCTTGTATGACTGCCATCCAATTTCCCCTTATTTCTCCCATATCTTGTTGAGTGAACAGAGATCGGACCATTGGATGAGGTACTATGACTTTACTGTGATTATTCAGGATGTAGGATCTTAAATGATTGATTTCTTTATATACTTCATAAAATTGTTTTTCTATAGCAGGGTAATTCAGTTCAGCTCCTTGGAGGTTGGTTCTCATAAAGGATGTTGGTGCTTCATTGTTTTCATCATCCTTTTGAGTAAGTAGTGTAGTCAAGGATTGGTCAGAAGCAAAGGTATAAAGGAAAAAATCTTTGCTGAAATCGGGGCTTCGTAACATTGGTGCTTGGGAGATGGCAGTTTTGATGTTATTGAAATAACCTTTATTCTCTTCATCCCATTTAAAATCTGCATCTTTGTGAATCATTCTTTGTAAAGGCTTGATGGTTTCGGTGAAATCAGGAGTGAATTTTCTTACAAAATTGATTTTCCCAAAGAAAGATTGCATGGCCTTTTTATTGTGAGGAAAAGGGAGTTGAGATATCGCTTTTATCCACTCAGGGTCGATGCTAATTCCTTCTTGAGATATTATATGACCTAATAATTTTCCTTCCTCTACACCAAATATGGTTTTCTTAGGGTTCAAAGATATTCCATACTTCCTACACCTTTCAAAGATTTGAGTCAAATGTTGAATGTGGTCTTCCTTATTTTTTGGGTATATTGTTATGTCATCTAAATAGACTACCACACACTTTTTAATAAATCCCCAAAAATCTACATCGATGGCCCTCTGGAAGGTCGTTCATGCGTTGATCAACCCGAAAGACATGTGTTTATAAGAAAAGGTTCCCCACTTGGTTCAGGAGGTAGTTTTTAATTAATAATCTTCTGAAACCAGGACCTGGTGGCCGAAGGAGTCAAAGTGGGGAAATTCAGTAATAAAAGGTACGTTAAGTGACTCACCCTAAGTGGGTGAGGTATGTTAAGTGACTCAACCCAAAAAGGTATCCAGAGAAACCATCTAGGAGGGAAAAAAATTCAGAGCCAGATACTGTCTGTAGGATTTGTTACATGGGTGGGAATGAATAGTTATCCTTTTTCGATGCTCTATAAGGTTTCTAAAATCCACACACAAATGGATCTCCCTAGACTTCTTTTTGATAAGAACCAGATTGGCTACCCATGCAGAGTGTCTTACCTGGAAGATAATATTGGCATCTAATAATTTCTTCAACTCTTGATACATGAGGGGTTCCAGATATGGGTGGTACTTCCTAAGATTTTGTTGAAAGGGTTTTACTCCAGACTTTAATGATATTGTGTGTTGGATAATATGAGTATCATAAGTTTTCAATTCCTAGTAGGACCAAGAAAATACTTCTTGATATTCTTTGAAAAATTTGAGATAAGATTTCATGTTTTCTTTGGGGATTGTCTTATCCAAATTGGCATTCTTGGGGTTTTGAGGGGTTCCTAGGTGTTGATATTGAGAGGGGGGCGAATCAATATCAAGTACAATATAAAAAAAAAATTCAACTTACACTTAAACCATTTAATTATATCCAATTAGAAATGAACAATAGTATAAGAGTTACACCAATACACCATAACACACCATGCACAATATATGAGAAATAATCAATAGTTATTGTTCAAGGGAAGTAATGGCTTCCAAAGGTAGCTCCAGCTTCCAAATATAAAGGGAGGGATAAACCTCCAAAAAGGAAGATACAATCCTCCAATATCAAGAGAGGTTTGAACTCTCCATCCTTTCCCCTTCCTTCCACCCAAGAATATATGAGAGATAATAAAACTTTACATTAAATCATCACCATCAACTAACCATCACATAGAACCAATGAGACTTATTCAAATTCTGCAATTCTTCACTTCTTAGAATACTATGATCCTGTAGATAATATAACGCAATGTATTCTCTAAAACTCCTCCAATTTTCACTCCTTGAATCCTCCCCAAAAATAAGTTATAGAGATAATGGTAGACCTTATTCAATTCTGGTTTATTCAGGGGATCGAACTTGTACAGAATGCCCCGCACTTAATATTTAACATAAGATTATGAAAATCACACAAAATAAACTACAACCTGTAATATTTCCAATGGAATTGGTCTCACTTCATTTGGATTCTCTATGAAGAAGTTATGATTGTTTTACCCAAAACACTTGTTTATGACTAGCTTCAGGACTAGTCAAAAACCCTATCTTCCACAGAGGGTATCTCCAAAAGTATAGTAAATAAAGAGGTAAAATTTTTACCATGGGTACCTAGATATGTCTTCTCAATACCATATCAATTTCACCATATTAATCGTTCTAGAAAAAACATTATAGATAAAAAGGTAAGATGACTTGTAAATAACATACCTTAGAACACATCACCAAAAGACTTCATCCTCCCTTGAAATCCGACCTTCTTTACTTTAGATTTCCTTTGAAATTCAACTTGTGTATGTAAAATGAATGTATAATGATATGTATTTATACCCTTTATGTCACTTCCTTTTAACATTAGGGCTGACCTGACACTTTCTTATTTTGAAATTCTTTTCTTTAATTATCTTCCGAGCTGACCCGTACTTCCTTCTTCAATTCACTTTGTCATCTTAAAAAATTCATTTCTCCTCAACCATGAAGATGCACATGACATGCCACCTACCACGGGAAACAACATGATGTATACTATCCATCCATGGGTGTTGTGTCTGTATGTGCATTGTTCTTCATGTCCAAATACCTTCATGAATCCTGTGGTCCAAAACCAATGACTAGGGTTGACATCAATGACAACAACCAATCTTCCAACAATATCCCCCTTTGTCATTGATGGCAACACTCATGCTCCCCTTGTAATCATGATCCCAATTTATCTCCCCCTTTGACATCAATGACAAAGGGTAGGCTTCTCCCCCTGAGTTCAATGGAAAAAGCTAACTCTCTTCTTTGGGGATGCCCCCCTTAAACATATAGTACTTAATAACAATTCATGTTTATGGTCTCTTTCTTGCTTGGAGATTTTTCATGCATTTAGGATGTATATGTTACCTGGTCTTCTTGTTGCAGTTGCAACCAATCTTCCTAAACCTTCTTCTTTGATTTTGCATCTTTGTGATTCAAACGTGAGAGTATATCCTTGATCACACATTTTAGTAACACTAAGTAGATTATGCTTCAAGTCTTCAACCAATAAGACATTCTTTTCTTTTACATTTTTTCTTCCAAGCTCTACTACACCTTTTCCAATTATTTTGGCAAATGATTCATCTCCAAATGCAACATTGTCACCCTTTCTCTTCAAGCTGATGGATTTGTCTTGATCCCCGGTCATGTGTGAAGAACATCCATTGTCTATGTACCATCCATATTCTTCTTTACATTCTTCAGTGGTCAATGATATTCGACAATATTCATTGTTTGGAATATCTTTCCTTCTCCATACTCTGGTTGGCATAAGGACATCTTCATTCATATATCTACAATCTCGTGCTTTGTGACCAAGATAATTACATTTGTAGAATACAATATTTTTGTCCGTCAATGGGGAAAATGAATTATAACTTATGTTGTCAAATCCATGATTATTTCCATATCTTCTATTTACACCATTCATGTTTCTTGCATAGTTTTTCCTTTCATTGATTCTACAATTAATTGCCTTATGTCCAAATATTTTGCAAGTATAACAATGACCAAGAAAGAAATTTTGATACCTGGGAGTAAGTGACCTTCTTTGTGATGTAGTCCATCTGGGTTCATGATCTACTCTTATGTATTTTCCTTCGTACTGATTGAAGCTTCTTTGATTCCTGAAGGTAGGAGGTCTTCTTGAATATTCATCTCTTTTGTAATCATTCCTTCTTTCTGGTATCCTGTTCCACTTCTCATCAAATGTCTGTGTAGCTCTTTCTTCAACCTTCTTTTTGGTATTTTCATATTCTTTGTATGAAGTTTCACCCATGCATCCAAGATGTGTTAAGTATTTTTGCAACACTCATGCTCCCCCTTTCATCATGATCCCAATTTCTCTCCCCCTTTGACATCAACAGAAAAGGGTAGGGCTGCTCCCCCTGAATTCAATGGAAAAAGGTAACTCTCTTCTTTGGGGCTGCTTCCCCTAAACATATAGCACTTAATAACACATCATGTTTATGGTCTCTTTATTTCTTGGATCTTTTTGTGGATTTAGGACGTATATGTTACTTGGTCTTCTTGTTGTAGTTGCAACCAATCTTCCTGAACCTTCTTCTTTGATTTTTCATATTTGTGAGTCAAACGTGAGAGTATATCCTTGATCACACATTTAACTAACATTGAGTAGATTATGCTTCAAGTCTTCAACCAATAGGACATTCTTTGCTTTTACATTTTTTCTTCCAAGCTCTACTACACCTTTTCCAATTATTTTGGCAAATGATTCATCTCCAAATGCAACATTGCCACCCTTTCTCTTCAAGCTGATGAATTTGTCTTGATCCCTGGTCATGTGTGAAGAACATCCATTGTCTATGTACCATTCATCTTCTTCTTTACATTCTTCAGCGTTCAATGATATTCGACAATCTTTATTGTTTGGAATCTCTTTCCTTCTCCATTCTGTGGTTGGCATAGGGACATCTTCATTCATATATCTGCAATCTCGTGCTTTGTGACAAAGATAATTACATTCGTAGCATACAATATTTTTGTCCATCAATGGGGAAAATGAATTATAACTTTTGTTGTCAAATCCACGATTATTTCCATATCTTCTATTTACATCATTCATGTTTCTTGCATAGTTGTTCCTTTCATTGATTATGCAATTAATTGCCTTATGTCCAAATATTTTGCAAGTATAACAATGACCAAGAAAGAAATTTTGATACCTAGGAGTAAGTGACCTTCTTTGTGATGTAGTCCATCTGGGTTCATGATATACTCTTCTGTAGTTTCCTTCATACTGATTGAAGCTTCTTTGATTCCTGAAGGTAGGAGGTCTTCTTAGATATTCATCTATTTTTTAATAATTCATTCTTTCTGGTATCATGGTCCACTTCTCATCAACTGTTTATGTAGCTCTTTCTTCAACCTTCTTTTTGGTATTTTCATCTTCTTTGTATGAAGTTTCACCCATGCATCCAAGATGTGTTAAGTCTTTTGGCACTTGAGAGAGTTTCTTAAGCTCTTCTTCAATGAGACAACTTCTTGTTCAAGTTTCTTACAATCTTCTTCTTTCTTCATCATTTGGACATTCCTTACTTATCCTATTCTTCTTGCTTATTAGAGTAGAGTTTTCAAGGAAATGGTTTCTTCTCTTAGTTTCTCAAAGTATTCTAATTGTTTCTTCAAGCTTACAACTATCTTTTCACAACTACCCAATTCACTTCTTAGTTTTATATGCGTGTCTTTGAGCTTGCTATTTTCAATCTCAACATGCTTCAATTTTTTAAGATTATCGTCTTTTTGTTGAATCATTTATGCTTCATGATTTTCTTCTTCTTCATTGGACTTTTCTTCTTTTGTTTCATCTCTTTCAATCCTTGGATGATGACATACAAATTCAACATGTCCCACTCCTTCACAATTAAAACAAAAGAACTGACCTCTATTTGCTTCTTTGAAATATGAGATGTTGTAATTTGATTCAACTTCTTCTTCTTCTTCCACTTCTTCCCTTGCGTAATGGTCTTGTAGCTTGTCCCAAATCTATTTTGATAATGCACATGATCCCACCTTGGATTTCACTGAATCTGTCAATCCATCCAGGATGGTATTTATTACCAATTTGTTGTTCCTTTTTGCTTCCTTCTGAGCTGCAGTCTTTGGTTTCTTCAAAGCATTGTATCGTGAAGAAAATGAGAACCAAACATCTTCCCCAAGAGATTTAAAGTAATTTTTCATTCTATTACTCCAGTATTCAAAATTGCTTCAATGAAATGGTGGAATCCCATTTGGAATGGTGTCTTCCATTTCTTCTTAGGATCTTCCTTCCAGTGGTTAAAATGTACTGAAGGTAACCCACTCTGATACCAATTGTTGATACTGAGAGGGGGGTGAATCAATATCAAGTACAATTTAAAAAAAAAATCAAATTACACTTAAACCATTCAATTATATCTAATGAGAAATGAACAATAGTATAAGATTTACACCAATACACCACAATACACTATGCACAATATATGAGAAATAATCAATAGTTATTGTTCAAGGGAAGTAATGACTTCCAAAGGTAGCTCCAACTTCCAAATATAAAGGGAGGGATAAACCTCCAAAAAGGAAGATACAATCCTCCAATATCAAGAGAGGGTTGACATTTCCATCCTTGCCCCTTCCTTCCACCCAAGAATATATGAGAGATAATAAAACTTTACATTAAATCATCACCATCAACTAACCATCACATAGAACCAGATAATGCTTCCCGAGACTTCTTCAACTTTTGCAATTCTTCACTTCTTAGAATACTATGATCCTGTAGATAATATAACTCAATGTATTCTCTAAAACTCCTCCAATTTTCACTCCTTGAATCCTCCCCAAAAATAAGTTATAGAGAGAATGGTAGACCTTATTCAATTTCAATTGATTCATGAGAGAGAACTTGTACATAATGCCCCGCGCTCAATATTTAACATGATATTCTGAAAATTACACAAAAGAAACTAAAGCCCATAATATTTCCAATGAAATTGGTCTCACTTCATTTGGATTCTCTATGAATAAGTTATGATTGTTTTACCCAGAACACATGCTTATGACTAGCTTCGGGACTAGTCAAAAACCCTATATTCCACATAGTGTATCTCCAAAAGTATAGTGAATAAAGAGTTGAAATGTTTACCACAGGTACCTAGATATGTCTTCTCAATACCATATCAATTTCACCATCTGAATCATTCTATAAAAAATGTTATATCGAAAATGGTGAGATGACTGTAAATAACATACCTTAGAGAAGGTCACCAAAAGACTTCATCCTCCTTTGAAATCCGACCTTCTTTACTTCAGATTTCATCTGAAATTTGACTTGTGTATGTAAAATGACTGTATAATGATATGTATTTATACCATTTATGTCACTTCTTTTTAACATTAGGCCCGACTTGACACTTTCTTATTTTGTAATTATTTTCTTTAATTATCTTCAGGGTCGACCTGTACTTCCTTCTTCAATTCACTTTGTCATCTTCAAAAATTCATTTCTCCTCAACCATGAGGATCCATGTGACGTGCCACCTACCACTGGAAATAAAATTATGTATACTATCCATCCATGGGTGTTGTGTCTGCATGTGAATGGTCCTTCATGTCCAAATACCTTCATCAATCTTGCGATTCAAAACTAATGACTAGGGTTGACATCAATGACAACAACCAATCTTCCAACACTAGGTTTATATTTTCATATATAGGACATGAGCTCCATGTTTTTGCATTATTCCCCCCCCCTAAATATTTCCATTAGGTTGAATAGGTTCTCCATATTGGCCACTCCTTTTGGTATTGTGCGAAACTTTGGTTTGTCATCAGAGTGATCTATTCGCTTCTTTTGTTCATGCAGATTTGATTATGTGAGTAGTTCTTGGAATATTTAATCATCAATGGCCAAATCCTTAAAATTCTCCTGGTTAGTCAGGAAATATACAAATTGTTCATCCCCTTTAAAGACTTTCCCGTTATAAATGTTTTTAGGCATCGAAAATTTGTAGAGTAGTTCTACTGAAAACCTTGAGGCTTCATAGTCTTCTAAAGGAGATAATATTGAGGCTGTGGTGGCTAAAGAATTAGCAAGAGTATTTTTTGTCCTAGGAACAACGGTAAAGTTGAAAACCTCAAAATTTTCTATTAGCCTGTGTACTTCTTGCTGGTAATTTCTCAAGTGAGGTGAATTGCGATGGATGATATTCTTTACTTGTCTAACGATAATTTCATAGTCTCCAAAAAATTTCAATTCTTTGATGTTTAAGTCGATGACCTTCTTTAGTCCTTGGACTAGAGCTTCATATTCATCAGTGTTATTAGTGCATTCAAATTCTAATTTGTAGGATAAGAAGTGTCATTTCCCCTTTGGTTCAATGAGGATACATCTTTCTCCTGACCCTTCTTGTGATTTAAAACCATCAAAGTATAGCATCCAAATTTGTGGGGGGGAATTAATAACTTCTTCATTTCAAACTATTTTTTCACTTTCATCTTCCTTGTCTACTACTCCTAATGGAGAATCCTGACATATGATGCTTTCTTCTATGGATGTTAGTAAGTCTACTTCAAAAATCATTTCGTATTTTTGTGTGGGAAGTATGTCACACACGTGAGGGGCGAAAATACCGAAATCAGAATCATAGGAGTAGTTTCCTAATATAGGGAAGTCTATTGACGAGGGTTCATTTGGGGTCTCTAAATTAGTGACGGTATGTTTGAGATATCTTTCTCTGTCAATATTTATCATGTCTGTATGTCATTTTAATGGAAACCAAAGGTGAGCCCGGTTGGTACTAAAGTATCTGTTTAATTTCTCAGACCAGTCTTGGCTAAGTAGTAGTCCATAGGCCTCTCGGATGTCTACTATGATTATGTCAATTACTTGAACAAATTTGGGATGTGTAGCAATTCTGATCATGACATATTTAAGTTCCCCAATGACCTTTACCTGAGTCCTATCTAGTTGTATAAGGTGTTTATCACTTTTGAGTGGGGTTGCGTTCACTTTCTTGTAGATTGACAATGGCATGACATTTGAAGATGCCCCTGAATTAACTAGGAAATTATGTAGATTTATGTTAAAAAATTCAAACATCAAGAGGAAAGGAGGAACAAAAGGCCTTCCCCTTTCATCTAAAGAGAAATCATTCACACTTGGCTTATTTGTTAAATATGTAGGAGATGGGACCTCACTTTGATCATTGCTTGTTATAGGGGTATATATCGATTTTAAGGCCTGCAACAAAAAATTCTTTTTCTGAGGGATCCTACACATGTCCATGATAGACACATTAGCCTTCATCTTCTTCAATTCATCTACCATATTGTAGTCTAGTTTAGGAGATCCATGTGTGTGTATGTTTGTGGGATTTTTTTGAAAGGAAAATAGGAGTTTAGGGCAATCGATGGTTGGGATTTATCTAGATAATTGAGTAGTAGTGGGGTTACTTTGGACATGTTGACTTTCACTTCGCGTCTATACAACTAGAATTTCAGCGAGAAGTCCATGCACTTCAGCAGCATCGTTGAAAGGCATCTGGTGATTGGAATCCCATAAAAACATGGTTGTCTCTTCCAGTGGCTCTTGATTTTCTTGATCGATGGCATGATACTGGGTTGTTCGGTTAGAGAAAATTTGTCTAGGAATCTATTATCCATTATATTCATATCATGTACCCATTGGGGGCAGTCTCTTTCTGAATGGTTTTCTTGGTGATATGTGTAGAAAGAGTCAGATGCTACATTCCCTAAGTCGACATTTAGGTTAGCTAGGGGAGGTTATATAGATTTGAAGGGTGGTTTTATTTAAAAAAAGGGTTTATAAGGTCTTTGATTTTGGTTTCCCTCCCCAACACTCCTTTTCATATCTACTATCTTGTTGAAGAGTTTTTTTATCATCCATTGCAGGTTTTCTAGATATCCTCCTTCTTTATCAGGACTTGGTTCTGTTTGTTTTCCCGGGGGTCTTGTTAACAAAATTCCTCTCTTAGGTAGAGGTTGGGTTTATTTTTTTATTAGTGAGATCTGGCCTTCTTTTCATCCTTTCATTTGGAATTTAATCGTCTTAGCTTCTTTGAAATTTTCGGCTAGGGTATGTTTGGCATCCCTTTTTACGAACATGGAAATAGAAGCTGGGAGAGCATGAGCGTATACTTCAATTTGAAACTCTTGAGTAGGTTTAGCTTTGGGTTGAAATCTTTAACCTTTTATTTTGGACTCATAGTGGTGGAAAAAATTTCAGCCATTAAAGCTCATGTGGTAGTTTCTTCGGAAAATTTGTCCAAGAAATCCTTTTGAAACTTTGTCCAGCTAGTTATGGAACCAACTAGAAGGTTGAAATACCAAGTTGAGGATGATTTTTCAAAGGTATAAGGAAAAATACTACACACCACATCTTCGTATTTCACGTTCATCAATCTTATAGCTAATATAAACTTCTTAATATGGTCCTCGAGAAATCCAAACGTTTCGGGGTCAAATTTAGGAAGTAATTTTTCTGGGTGTCTGGGTAGGTTATCCACCTGTCCTGGGATTGCCAGAGCATATCTAGAAAACCATGGTTGATTTTCTTGAGGTTGATTTCCCCCTTCTCCATTGTTATCGTTATTATCCTCCATGTATTTTTATTCGGAACCTGAGCAATCTGAGTTAGACCCTTCCTTTTCAGATTCAAAATCGTTAGTTTCAGAGTAGTAACCAGATGGTGTTTTAGGTATCATATTAAGGGGTTGTTCGATCTCAGTAAGGGAAAAATCTATCATGTCTTATACCGTATGAAAAAATACCTGGTCAGGGGTGTCAACAATTGGTCTTCTTATTTGTTTTCTTCGAGAAAGTAAAGGAGCTAAAGGTAATGCTTCGATTTGTCTAGCATAAGATCTTGTGATTCTTCTAAACTTATTTAAATCCTCGTGGGGAAGAGAATAAGGTATTTCAAGGTATAGTTGTTATTCCTCTTTGTGTTGAGGTGAGTTACTCATATCAGGAGTACTCTCTATATGTGGGTTTTCTTGAGAGTGACTAGCCATGCATGTGGGATGTTTTGAATCTATAGGCTTTGCAGAATATTTTATCAGAAATATTGTTAGCCATGAATTCGTTCAGGCCCTCCTTTTAGTGCCAATTATGTTGAGGGTTCTGAGGCCCCTTTAACTCAACAGCAGGAACGAAACCCACTTAAGAGGCCCAATTTTGTAAACGTTTGATGAGTGGTAAGGTTCTCTAGATTCGTGATGTGGCTAGAATTATCGATGGGCTTTAATCATGATTGACAGATGTGTCTTTTCTATGAAACCTTTCCTCAGGCTAGGTAGTTCTCTTTTTGGTTCTTTTCTAATATTTATAACTAAGAAAGATAAAGCTTAATATAAATGGCAGAGGGAAGTTAAGTTGTGTGTTGGGAGAAGGCTAGTTTTTTAGGATAAACTCTACACCTTAGCATGAAGACGAAGAATATCTAAACTACTTCAAACCAACATTAATACCATTTTGATTAGTGAACATTCAACATTGTCTGAGATAACAGTTACAGAAAAAAAAACATACACGTGACAAGAAGATAGTGCAAGAAAAGTAATTTTCGATGCTCTATTATCAATAACAGGGTAACACAATCAATTTATATTCATCAACTAGAATAAAAGAACTGTGACATCATTATCAAATAACTTTAAATAATAGAAACAAGAAATCTTACTCAATACAACAACAAATATTGAAACCGAAGATAGAGATAATCCCCCTCGATCCAATCGCATTCATGCCTTAGATGATAGAATTGTCTTTGGTTCTAAACAAAAATTCTTAGTTAAAATAACTTGCACATAAATAGTTCTCCTAAAAAATTCCAGAAAAAATTCTTTCTTTCCAAAACCATCGACCCTTTGTCCCAGGTCGATGCCCTTATTTACAAAAAAAAAACTAAAATAAAAAAAAGCTACTAAAGTTGTGCTAAGTTGAGAAAACGCCACGTGGCAGATTCTATCTATCTATTCTATTTTTCTCATCTAGTGGTTTTACTGAAGAGGATTGTTCTTCTCATACTCTGACCACTTGAAGAAGATATCTTCGCATGTATTTGCATATGGAAACTTGTGATGATCCATTAGAGCGGAGAGGACCTCTTTTATCTCTATTGTTCGTTCCTTGTACTTGATTATATTCATACTTAAGTGTTGTAGGACTGCAATAGCTCTAATCGAGGGTTCCATTAACTTCTTCAATTGACCCGAGATCATGCTTGAAATCTGATAAATCTTTGCTTCCCATACCAGGATTTGCTCTTGATGTTGTTTGACTATGTCATGCAGATCGACGAAATCTTTCAATGGACCAAACTCTGGTAGTTCAATTATCCTCATTTCTCGATTGATTTCCTCCCAACTTTTCTCACACTCTCCCCATCTTTCTTATATTTTTCATTGAGGTTCCTGGACCATGCTTTCCCAGTGTTCAATTTCTTCCTTATTCAGGTGATTTTTCTACCCATCAACACTCGGATGCCATACTCTTATGTATCTCGACCCTTCTACACTTCGTTGATGTAGTCTATCTGTTCTAAATATTGATGTGCATTTTCATACCAACATTTCATGTCTTTACAGGTTGCCATACCCATGAGGGTATCTTCCTGGAAGTCAATTATGCGAGCAGTGAAGAGATCTCTTTCACTTGTGAATTGTGCATGCATTTCTCCAAAATCACTCTTCAGGAGTATCACTGCATGTGTCAAATTATGGTAATATTCCACTTGATGTTGCAGATGGTACATTTATTTCTTCATCACAGCTACCTCCCTTTCATCCCTTGTTTCCATGTCCAACATAGCATAAGTTATATCCATACCTGCTCTGATTAGCTCAGTCATCTTAGAATTTTCTGTGTCAAACAACTTTTCATCTATGGTTATGAGAAGTGTGCTATCGAGCGTGAGCCTCCTTTTCTTGGTATTTCTTCTCACTACGACCTTCCTTTTCCTATCATAATCAATTACCTATGTATCGATGATTTCATCTATTGGTTCAGGAATCTTTTGATCTCCCCAGGATAGAGTATTGCCTAGGCTTCCTGCCATATAGAGATGTTCCATGGTAGGTTATGTTAGTTCCTTGGCGAGGGAAACTTTAGTATGTTCTGCTGACTTGGCCTCCTACTAGTTCTCATTGGTTGGTGGAGTCTTGGTCCTAGATGGGGAAGTAGGAAAAGGATCGACATTAGATGGGGGTTTAGCTGTTGAGATGTCGATTTCTGGTTGTTTCATTTCTTCTTCTTGTTCATTAGTACCCAACTCATTCTTGGAGATGTCATTCTGAGGTTGTGTTCTCAATTGGTTGAGAAATTCAGTGTCCAGAGTTCTCCTAGCCTCAAGGTCGCCTTCCTAATTTGGGATCAAAGCATCGGAAGCTGGAGCATATATTTCCCATGGTTCTTCCTCTTTTGTGATTGGTACCGGGGTTATGCGCGAAACCTATGAACTTTCCTCATCATCATATATGGTAATTAAGTCTATGAGGACATTAGGCACAACCATCCAACTTGATGCTCTTGTTATCTGTAATATACCAGATATAAAATGTATGCAGAACTAAAATAAAATTCTAGTAATGGCAGAATAACAACAATATAACCAGAACAGTCACCACAATAACACTGAAATGATATAAGAATAACAACAGAAATAACACTTTGAATCTGAAAGAAATGTTCACGGGCCTCTTCAAGGGGGCAACCTCCAGTTGAGTACATATCTATTTCAATAATATCCAAGCTAGGGTTCTCATACCCTCGACTCCTATTTATACTAAAAAGAAGCATCTAGAGGAAGATCCTTCTAGAAGCGGAAGCTTCTATTAGGTCTTCTTACATCCGCCTTATTATATTTTATTGAAAGGCCTTATTAATATTGACCTTTATTACATTCGAATATATTTTTCTACCTATGTGCAGGTTAGGACCCTAACATGTCTGCCCCCTTAAAAATAGCCTTGTCCTCAAGGCTTGAGATGAGGAAATTGCTGCAGAATGGTAGTTGATTCCCAGGTGTCATCTATTGGAGTTGTATCTTTCCACTATACTAGCACTTTCTTGATGGTTCTCTGATGTAGGCGATGCTCATGTTGGTCCAAAATTGCTTTTGGTTGTATCTAAATGGATCCTTCTTCAGCTAAATTTGGAAGGTTGGTTTGAATTTGGCACTTAGCTCCAATCACCTTCTTTAAGCATGAAACATGAAAAATAGGATGTAGCTTCGAATTGTTGGGCAAAGCTAATTGATAGGCGACTTGTCCCACATGCTTGAGTACAGTATATGGACCATAAAATTTGGGCGCTAGATTCTGACAATGCTTGGCCTTGAGGGAAGTTTGCTTGTAAGATTGCAGTTGAAGAAACACCTGATCCCCTTCTGCAAATTGACGTTCAAAGTGACCTTGATCAGCTTGTTGCTTCATGCGATTATGTGCCATGAAAAAATTCTCTTTGAGGGTATGGAGAATAGCCTCTTAATATGTAAGTGTTAGGTCAACCGCCTGGACCTTTGAGGCACCCGGTAAGTATGAGAGAACTAAAGGTGGCTTCTGTCCATATACTGCTTCAAAAGGAGTCATGCATGTAGTTGTATGGTATGAAGTGTTGTACCACCATTCAGCCAGGGGTAACCATTGAGCCCACTGATTTTTCTTTTCCGAGGAAAAACACCTCAAATATGTTTCCAAACACTTGTTGACAACTTTCGTTTGGCCATCAGTCTGGGGATGATAAGTAGTGTTGAGATGCAATTCAGTGCCTTGTATATTGAACAGTTCTTGCCAAAAATTTCTTGTGAAAGTTGGGTCGCGATAAAAAACAATAAAGTGTGGCATGCCATGAAGCTTGAAGACCTGATCCATGAATATTTGAGCCACCGTGGATTTTGTAAACGGGTGTTGAAGGGCGTAGAAATGAGCATGCTTAGAAAGGCGATCAACAACCACCATGATGACAGATTTATTTCTCGATTTGGGTAAGCCGGTAATAAAATCCATAGAGATATCCTTCCAAATAGCAGGTGGAATCGGGAGCGGTTGTAGTGTGCCCAGTGATTTGACTATTTCTCCCTTGTTGCATTGACACACATCACATTCAGCTACAAAATTACAAATGTCTTGTTTCATACCATCCCAGAAAAAGGAACGTTTGACCCTGTCATAGGTTTTGGTGAACCTGGAGTGCCCTGTTGTGGGTGTAGCATGAAGCTCAGAAAGTACTGTAGATTTAAGCTTTGATTGTTTACTTAAATACAAACGGCCTTTGTATCGAAGTTCCTCATGGAGCCAAGAGTACCCTGGGGAAGTTGGAGCCTTGGAATGCAATTGGTGGATCAACTGCAAACTTTTGGTATCTTGTAGCCATTCCTGGGGAATGGCTTGGAGCCAATATGGTACAATGAATGAAAGAGAAAAAAGGGATCCTTCGTCTTCATATTTTCAAGAAAGTGCATCCACAACCACATTGTCTTTGCATTTCTTATAAATGATCTCATAATCATATCCAAAGAGTTTAGTCACCCATTTTTGTTGTTTTGGGGAGGAAATGCGTTGTTCCAGAAAATACTTGAGACTTTGATGGCCTGTCTTAATTTGGAAACGTTGCCCCAACAGATAAGGATGCCACAAATCCATGGCATGCATAATAGCCAACATTTCCTTTTCATAGATGGATTTGCCCAGATTTCTTTTAGATAGTTGCTTGTTGGTAAAGGCTAAAGGTCAACCCTCTTGCAAAAGGCAAACACCAATTCCTTTCCCTGAGGCATCACATTCCAACACAAAGGTCTTTGTGAAATCGGGAAGGGCGAGGACTGGAGTGGTGCACATGGCCATCTTCAAGGTATGAAAATCTTGAGCAGCGGCTAGAGTCCAAGTGAAAGAGTTATTTTTTAGGAGAGAAGTGAGAGGTGATGCAATCTTCCCATAATTCTTAACTAACTTGCGATAATACTCGGTTAAGCCTAGAAATCCATGCAAGCTCTTAAGAGTCTTTGGGTGAGGCCAGTCTTGCATAGATTCAATCTTTTTAGGATCCACCCTGACGCCATCTTTGCCAACCAAATGACCCAAGTATTCTACTTCTAAGGCGCCAAAAGAACATTTAGACTGTTTCAGTAAAAGTTGGTGTTGAGAGAGTTGATGGAGAACTCGATCCACATGAGAAAGATGGTATGTCCAGGTTTTTCTATAGATGAGGATATCATCAAAGAAAACTAAGACAAAATGGTGGAGAAAAGGATGGAAGACATGATTCATGAGGCTTTGGAAGGTGGAGGGGGCATTACACAAGCCAAAGGGCATGACCAAAAACTCATAGTGGCCCTCATGAGTTCTAAAGGCAGTCTTGGGAATGTCTGCCTCTTTCATACGTATCTGGTGGTAGCCTAAACAAAGATCCAGTTTAGTGAAGAATTGGGCACCACTCAATTCATCCAGGAGGTCATCAATGACAAGAATGGGGAATTTGTCTTTGATGGTAAGTTTGTTGAGGGCACGAAAGTCAAGACACATTCTCCAAGAACCTTCTTTCTTCAGGACCATGACCACAAGAGATGAGTAGGGGCTCGCACTAGGGTGGATAACGCCTGCATTAAGGAGTTCCTGGACCATTTTCTCAATTTCATTTTTTTGGGAAAAAGGGTAACGATACAGATGGATATTGGGAGGAAGGCTTCCGGGTACATGGGGAATGGAATGATCATGAACACCATGGGAAAGAAGGAGGCCTTAGGGAGTGGAAAAGACCAAATTATGTTTAGAAAGGATGGATTGGAGGTCTTGCAGTACTGAGGGTGTATTTGTTGCTTGTATGGCATGAAGTTGGGCGATAACACCAGAATGACCCTTTTTGAGCAGATTTTCCATGAAATGGAAACTAATGATCTCAAGTGAACTGGTGATGATGCCTTGGAACTTATATTGGTGTCTCTTTTGGTTGAATTGCATGGTTAAGTCTTTAAAATCCATGAGAATGGAACCAAAAGTCCTTAGCGAGTCTGCACCCAACACAATGTCACAACCTCCCATGTCGATAGAAAACATATGGGATTTCAGGTAGTAGTCACCAATTTGGAGACGCACATTTTCACAACGCCCTCCACATTTCATGGAACCACCATTGGCAATCATGACTTGGAAATTATTGATGTCGTGGATGTAGAAATGAGTTTCTTGGGCACTGCAGGAATGAATAAAATTATGGGTGCTACTAATATCAACCAAAATGATGACCTTTTGATGCTTGATGTAACTGATTAGCTTGAGGTTTTGGGGAGCAGAGAAGCCAGTGAGAGCATTGAGGGAAATGATTGGTTCTACTTCGGGAGGGTCTGAGGGAGGGGTTATGTCAGTGGATTCAGGTGACTCAGAAATAGAGGGAGTTTCTTCATCTTCTTCTGAAATCTCCTCGGAGATGGCGATAAAAATCTTTTGTTCTTTACACTTGTGGCCCGGGAAATATTTGTCATCACAGTTATAACAAATGACTTTGAGTTGGCATTCATCCATTTCATCCCTGGTCAATTTTTGGATCTTTAGTGGAGCAGAGGGAGTAGTGGGATTTACTAGTTTAGGGTGAGGGATAAAGGAGGGTTTGCAGTTTTGAGCAAATACAACATGTTGTGCTTCTTTATCTCTTTTGGTGGCCTCCACCCAGCTCTCAGTCTGAGCCATGAGGACATGGGCCCAAATTTCATCCTTGAGGCCACTGATAAAACACTCTCGGAAAAAGGCATCAGACATGCCCTCTGTTCTAAAAGCCAGGTGCTCAAAGGCAACTATAAAGTCTTCCACTATTCCTAATTGTTTCAGCTTTTTCAAACGACCCAAATGGTTGGTGTCATTGTCAAAGCATTCATAAAGCTCTTTCACAAAGTGTATCCAAGCAATATACCCTTGACGAGAAGTTTTTCTCCATTACCACCATTGCCAACGTTCTTGATCTAGATGGAGAACACCATACTGGAGTTTAAACAAGTCATCTGTAATGTCGTATAAAGAGAAGTAATGTTCCATTTGAGTTACCCAACCAGTGGGGTCCGAGCCATCAAATTTGGTCACATCCACCCGTGGAAGGCGTAGGTCACATTGAAAGTGATGGTTCTGCACGGTATGGGAATGGGAGGAATGGTCACCTTCAGTATGTGGAGGTGAGGAAGAGGAAGGGTTATCTGTACGGATATGCAGTTTGGTGCAAAGTGTTGAAAAGACTGATTCAAGCTGGGTGGTGAGGTCTTGTTTGATTTCCCCCATTGAGGACTGCATGGTTGTATTGATGGAGAAAACATTGGCACTGATTTGTTTCACTTCTTGTTGGGTCTCAATGAGACCAGATTGCAAGGTGTTGAAGCGAGCTTCCAAGTCTTGGCTATGAGTATGGGCCATGAGGATGAGGAAACTGAAAAGGGGCAGGTGGGGTAAATTTTTTTTTTTTTTTTTTAACAGAGTTATACTCCGGTCTGAAGAATACTGCAGAGAGGAAATGCCCAAATGCTTAACCAGAAAGAAGTGTGTGTTTACTTGGCAACCTGAACATAGTTGCGCGACAATAGATCTTTTCTATTTTAAATTTTTTATGTTTATGTCCCCCAAGGGTTAGGTATTCAAGGGTTCTACAGACAAGGGTTTGCCCTATGCTATAGCTCTCTGATATGCATGTAGGGTCCAACAGTAGTACTCAGCCCAATATCTCAGGGCACTAACTAAGGAGGATAGATTGTACCCTTAGCCGTACTACCCGAATACCCAGGTACTAGAGAGTAACTTCATGAGTGTTGTTCTCGGTGACACTATAGAAGTCAAGCAACTGATCGGTTTATCTAAAGAGGGCTTTAGGTAATCTAGGTCGATTCATACACAGGTGTTGTCTAATGCGCTACCACTCAAAGGGGTACCAACAGGGGTTACAAGGGTGGCCAACAGATGTGTGCTTAAGTACCACTTGTATTTCCTATGTGTATGAATCCCTCAACTGCAGGTTTATGCGCATAATGACAGATCTTTGTGGCTTAAAGACGCCAGAATACGTCTCTACCCTGAAAAAAATTTAACCCACACTTTTTGCCGAGGAAAGTGCTCTGATACCTCTTGTAATATACCAGATATAAAATGTATGCAGAACTAAAATAAAATGCTAGTAATGGCAGAATAACATAAATATAACCATAACATTCAGCACAATAACACTGAAATGATATAAGAATAACAACATAAATAACACTTTGAATCTGAAAGCAATGTTCATGGGCCTCTTCGAGGGGGAAACCTCCAGTTGAGCAGAGCTCTACTACAATAATATCTAAGCTAGGATTCTCATACCTTCGACTCCTATTTATACTAAAAATAAGCATCTAGAGGAAGATCCTTCTAGAAGCGAAAGATTCTATTAGGTATTCTTACATCCGCCTTATTCTATTTTATTGAAAGGACTTATTAATATTGACCTTTACTACATCTGAATATATTGTTCTACCTATGTGCGAGTTAGAACCCTAACATTATCCTCCATTGATCTGTAGTAGTCACCAACGATCCTGCCTATGGTGACATACGACTGGGGTTTTCTTGATCAGCGGTTTCCTCTAGTGGAATTGTCTCTGAGCCATTTAGCTCTTCTCTGTGATTTCTTTTTTCAGCTGGGGTAATCCTCAAGGGTTATATCAAAGGGTTAAGTGGGGGATCTTCTTCTAACCTTTTTATATCTCTTAGGTATTCTTCCAGTAACAACATCCCCCTCCTTCGTGCCTATGTTTCTTCTACTGCACTATTTTCTTCTCTTACCCTGAGGGCTTCTTGAGTTTTCTAGTCTATTGTCTCAACTTACTCATACATAGATATTGCTTTGAATTTGGTCATGTTTGGGTTATCCCTTCTATGGAGCACTTCCTCTGAGTCCTAGGTGTTGCATGTAAATATTTCATCTTCAAATTTATCATGAGCATATGACCAATAGGAGGATACCTGCAATGCGTGCTGGGGAACTAAACCTTTTGGATCATGCTTATGAAAGTGTCATGTGGGGAACTGATACTCAAGTTGATTTAAATCTTCTTGTTTCATTTGTGAAATGTCTTTGACCATATAAAATCCTATATGAAATCCATAGGGAATGAAATCTCTCTTCTTATCCTTTACCAGGGAATCATTATAGCCTTTAAAATAGTCTGGTAAAAAACCTCTCCCAATATGAGATGATCCGAGACATGAACGGGGAGTAGGTGGAGTTCACTAGTAGCTCCAAACACCCTGATATAGGTACTTGTCTCTTCGAAGTACCAGTGGCCAACTTTAGTTATCATCTTCTTTGTTGCCGTCGAAAGCCTAGGGAATTATTTTCTAAAGATAATGAAGTATATCTTGGATATGAAACCATCACAGATCGGGGCATACAATATTTTGTATCTATTTTCCCATAAGATACTAGAATAAACATGTACAAGAAATTTGGCAATATGCCAGCTTAAATTCATACAGGTGAAAAAATTTGTTGCATAGATTACGTCCAACAAGTAGGATGCCATGTAGAAGATTGAAAATTCTCCTTCTTTCGGTGTTTGGGCCTGTATGAGATTAATAATCAGTTTCTTGGAGATAATGTGTCCCCGATTGAAACTACTCTCGAAAATCACCACGGTATACGCCAAGGGCATCCAAGCTTCTAAAAATTTTTAGCAATCATTTTCTCCATATAATCGACAAATCAAATCCATTAAATACATGTAGGGCTCTCTAAGATTTACTGTGTTATACTAGCTAGTGTTTTTGTTTGTGATTTTTTTGTCTTCTCTCCACCATGAGGCTAGTAACATGTTGGTGTCATGATACTCATAATATTTGACCATAAAATTTGTGTTTAACCTCTGCTCTTGGTCCATGAGTTTATAATACTTTTGTACCTCAACTGGAAGGAAAACACCAACGCATTCACCCTACGCATTGTTTATCATGCATTTCTCTATATCTGCGTGGTCAATTATCCATCCTAAAGTCTTGATGCAGGTCAAAACCGGGGTCTGATAAGCCACCTTGTGCAGGTATGATCTCATGATGTTCGGGAACACTTGATCATCCAATATTATAACGTTTGGGTTGTTGTGGGGTGTGAACTCTAGGTAATCCTCCTTACTATTTTTTCTATACAATTCTCCCCAATGCGGGAGCACCATTTTGAGTCGGTGCTTGTCTTTCTGTCGCCGAACACCAAAGGTTGGGAGTATTACTTTTTGGTGGATGTGCAGATAATTGATTTCATATTTGAGACAAAATCAAGGTCTCTTGCAAATCCCGGTGTAGACCCTTTGCCGACCTCTACTTCCTTATTTTTGGGCATTCTAGGTGAGCACCTGGTCATTGGATTTCTTGGTGGCATTTTCCTGCAGAAAAATAAAAATTACAGTAAACTACCAACCAACCATGACAAGTTTTATTAACGTCGATGTAGGTGTAGAACTGATAAATACAATGCTTACCTCTTCCTTGCAAGATATTAACTTGGTTTTACTGGTAATCAAAGTTAGAGAGTGGGTTTTAATCTCCTCGATGCTTTCTCTCGCTTCTTCGTCTGCTTTGGGAGGTAAGTGATTTGTGAACAAAATACCATGTTTGGGTATGACCTTGTAAATTTAAACCGAAAGAATACTTAGCTTGTCGCATTAAGTCTTAAATTTGGGAGTGTAAATGTGATATGTGCAATCTATTACAGAATCTGCACCATGCTTAGGATTAAATGCAATGTAGGCTAGCGGTGCAAGAGCGGGTTTTCGTAGTTCATCGGTGAATTCAAATTCCAACAGTTGGCCGATGCACAGGATTGTGTTCTAGGTTGCGCGAAAATTTAATTTTTCTCCCAAAACATATAAATATGTCTTACCTCATCTAGGAATGTGCTAGCGAGAAACCTCCCCCTTTAACTACACCAGGGTTCAAAATGTAGAGATAGCGAATAATCATCTAAAATTCAATCAATTCTACTCTACCCCAAACATACAAAAACTAATGTAAAGAAACCAAATAGAGAAGCGATCAGGTAACTATACCTTTGATCCCACATCTAGTGATGATCTCCTCAATCTTGGAAGTTCCACTGACTACACTTCTCCTCCCAAGGCTGGCCTGCATCCAAAGATAGGAAAACAAGAACTACAAGCATGATATTCTATTCATAAGTTAGGGTTATATATTAAACATTAAGTATAAATCAATAAACATACTCAAAACACCATCATTTGGGACAGGAAAATGTGATTCTTTTATTCATCATACAAAGATTATACCTTACAATCTCTGTCGGCCACCATTCCACGAACCTGGGCTAGGCTCCTCTTTACCATTCTCCAGATGCACCTTGAATGGACTCCTTCCCTCTGTTGGAGTTACTTCACACACACCTAGGATTTATTTTTCCTAAGGTTTTTCCATTTTTATTAGTCATAATTAGTCATTATCCAGTCTCCTATATTTTAGGAGAGAATATTCCACCTAGAGAATATTCTCTTTCAGTTGACACTTTAGTTTGACTAGTTGAGTTGAGTTTAGATGTTGCATTGGTTTTGTCACCATGAAACATTGGGATCATCACCATGCTAATGCGTACTTGACTTGGGATCATCACCATGCTAATGCGCACTTTCCTTAGGATCATCACCACACTAGGACATTACACTTGATTCCCTTAGTGAACTCCTCACTACTCTTTGTTTAGTCATTTAACTGAAGACTAGTTGACTAGTTAACTCAGCTAGGTGGTAGTTCACTCTTGTAACTGCCTGAGATGGAAGTTCACTCTCGTAACTGCTGGTGTATGTCCAAATCACTCTAGACCACCAATATGGTTCATTAGTTGCTCATGTATCCTATATCTATTGTAAATTATTCACTCTTTGAGTGTGGAATATAGTTAATGAGAATTCTTCCATTCTTTCTCTCTTGCTTCTTGTTTCTCAATTTCTCTTTGCACATGTGTGTGGTATTTTCTATCTATATATATTCTATGCACATGTGTTGAACTTGCACAAAATAGATCTAGCTAAACAATAATACACACATTTGCAGAGAGAATTGGAGAAATAAGAAGGAGAGAAAAGATGGAATTTATGTTTTACTCACCGATAATACTTCTTACACCTCATAACTATTTGGAGTGGAAGCCAAAGATTCTACTTCTTCTTAGAAGTAGAGACTTATACCAAATAATCATGGAAATGTAAGTAGAGCCTGATTCTGCTGATGAGAAAAATGACTTTCTCAATAGACAAGATATGGCCATAGGATTTATCTGCTTGTCTATTTCTCCAGAAATTCTCCACCAAGTATGTGATGTCACACAAGAATTCACTCCAAATGAATTATGGACCAGATTGGAGGTTTGATTTGGGAATAAAGAATATTTTGAAGATTCCATGCAGGGGATTGGAAAGATAGAGCCAGAAGAGAAACCGTCAGAAGATCAAGCCTCTTATTCTGAAGAGTCTTCTACAAAAAATTTTGCACAAATTTGTATTCTCTTAACTGAAGATGATGTCTACTCCATTTCAGATTTGTTTTTTGAATTTAATGTGGAATATATATGGCATGCATCTCAGGTGTCACATGTAGACACGTTTGCGTGCACCATGCATGCATCTCAGGAGACAAAAAGGGAGTTGCGCACATCATACTCAATTATGATATTTTATGATAACAATTTGCAAAACAAAATTGGATATTTGAATTCCTCTCAGAAAAAAATCCAACTTCAAAAAACAAATCATTCGAAATGGAGTCTGAAAAGTGAAGTTATGATTATTTTAAAATCAACAAAATTTCAACATTTTTCTGGAAACGGCCACACGGTTTTCAAAGTTTCATCCAAACTTTATTTGGATATTCTTAATTACAAGAAGATAAAGTGGATATGTGTGGATGTATCAATGGTGCATATACTTCATCAGATCCATGCAGACATCTACATCTTCAACAAAATCTTCAACGAGCACAAACTTGCACAGTTGCGAGGTCTTCTTGGAGTGAAGGACAAGGTTGCTTAGCAACTGCTTTTTGTTCCTTCTCATTTTTTTTTACATACATTGTACCTTGAGGGGGGGGGTGTTTCCCATGAGGTTTTCCCTCTTTCCTCACTTTATTTTAGTGTATCTTTTGTATTTAGGTACCTAATGTGGCCTCGTTGTCGGGACCCATTCTTTATTTTCACCATAGTGATATTCAAGGGGGGTGTTGGAGTTACTTCACAGACACCTAGGATTTATTTTTCCTAAGGTTTTTCCTTGTTTATTAGTCATAATTAGTCATTATACAGTCTCCTACATTTTAGGAGAGAGTATTCCACCTGGAGGATATTCTCTTTCAGTTGACACTTCAGTTTGACTAGTTGAGTTGAGTTTAGATGTTGCATTGGTTTTGTCACCATGCAACATTGGGATCATCGCCATGCTAATGTGCACTTGCCTTGATATCATTACCATGCTAATGTGTACTTGCCTTGGGATCATCACCATACTGACACATTACACTTGATTCCCTTATTTAACTCCTCACTACTCTATGTTCAGTCATTTAACTAAAGAATAGTTGACTAGTTAACTCAACTAGGTGGCAATTCACTCCTGTAACTGCCTGAGAGAATAGACTAGGTGCAAGTTCACTCCCATAACTATAGGTGTGTGCCCATATCACTCTAGGCCAACACTATGGCTCATTAGTTACTCATGTATCCTATATCTATTGTAAAGTATTCACTCTTTGAGTGTGGAATACAATTAATGAGAATTCTTCCATTCTTTCTCTCTTGCTTCTTCTTTCTCAATTTCTCTTTGCAAATGTGTGTGGTATTTTCTAGACAGATCTATTCTGTGCAGTTTTAACACATTTACACTCTCAACCTTTTGATCACCTCTATGGAAGGGAATGGGTTGAATGGAGGAAGAAGGGGTTGATGAGGGAATGTTGAGACAATATCTCACAAAAGGAAACAATATATTGGGTAAGGAAGGGAAGTGAAATTGGGAAGAGTTTAACTATTCTTATGCTTGGATGAGAAATGAGACCCAAAAACCTCCTTTTGTATGAAAAAAGGATGGTTATTCAGTTGGGTGACGGGCTATAACAGGTGGATTAGTTGGGAAACTTTCAATAGCTCGTAAATTTCAACGAATTCCTTGCAGCTTTTTATTTTTTGCAAGCATACGTGGGTTGTAATGGTGCAACAAGTGTATGTACGTGAGTTGTAGTGGTGCATTAGGCATATGTACATGGGATGTAATGGTGAAGGGTGCGTACATCTTCTAAAAAATGTGTTTTTAAGAAGATCTTCTCAACAGTTCTTTGGAAAATTATGCAAGTAAGAGGGCCAGGGCCATGTATGCATGAGTATGTAATTTTAGGGCTATAAAAGATGCCCCCTAATGTGTGAAGTCAGAAGAGAAAATGAAGGCTGGTATACATTACAATATCTTCACCAATGTATGAAATCGAGTGAGCCCGAGACCAGAGTTCGAGAGGTGCCATCTGCAAAACAACAATTGTCTCTCTGAGGTGGGCATACCCATGCTCAGGATGAAGTAAATCATGGATGCCAATCAAATACACTGCATACCCATTTCATATAACTATATAAAGTGTAGTCACAAGCAATACACAATGGATCTACATCTCAAAATCAGTCAAAGATATACAAGTATAGTATCCATCTTCGTGAATCTAGTGACACTTGATGGCTAGAGATGAGGCCTTCATAGCTCGAGAAACAACTTCAAGATCTTCAAAACTCACGTAGGAGTACAATGCGAGTGTATAACTCACTACCCTGATATCATTGATGTCTCATCGAGAAAATACATGAGGATTTCGATGATCATATAGAGAACTTCATCGATTTTGAATCTAGACTTGACTGGACTCTCGGGATGGGCGACTCATGAAGTCAAGAGACAAACTGCAGAAAGGCCGACT
This sequence comes from Picea engelmannii, assembly GCA_009831015.1. Classification (NCBI taxonomy): domain Eukaryota; kingdom Viridiplantae; phylum Streptophyta; class Pinopsida; order Pinales; family Pinaceae; genus Picea; species Picea engelmannii. Next base: position 208,525 of record ML794414.1, on the reverse strand, counting down.
CAGCTTGAGTGAAACTTCCCTTGGAAAAAGGAACCAAATATGATCAGACTTAGGCACCATGACATTGACATAAGTTCACGATGCAGGAGGCAACACAAAATCTCCATGTGTTTGGAAGAGTAACCAAATGGAGGAGTACACAACTCTATGTAGCGAGAATAACTTCCTAAGGTCATACTAGATCCAAATACTTGACAAACAAACAGAAGGATGTGCTTTTCCCAAGGGAGACTCTCTATGCTGTTGAAAAAAGAATACATATTTCTCGTCCCCTCTTTTTGGAATATATATATATATTTTTTTTCTTTTTCAATTTTTTAAGATCTTGAAAAAGAATAAAAGAATGCCACGTTACAAAGGAGGAATGAGTGTCGCATGAAAGCATACTAGTTCCAAGCTCAAGGACACTTTGAAAAAATTCCTCCATGGGTCAAGGTGTCAGGTTGCAAAGGCAAGAAGTGCTACAAGGCTTGCATATAAGACATGCTTCAAAGGTTCAACTGAGAGCAACATAGAGTCAAAATTAGTCCAAAGACACATAAATGAAAATGTGAGTAAGCAAGACACAATAAGACCCCTTCTATGGAATTTGTATGAGCCCAAATAAGGGAAGCTCGATAGCTTTTTCACGTTTAGAGAATCTGAAAAAAAACGTAAAAGAAGACTTTAGGGAGTACCTTTTTTGGAGATAGTCTAGTCAATTTGAAAAAGGGTTAAACTTGCACCCAAAAGACGTCTATTAAAAACCACTTTAACGAGTGTGAAAAATACAAGATCACTCGGAAATATTTTCAATTTTAAGGAGTCTGAAAAGAGCTTAACTATGGACTCACAACCTTTTTATGAGTTTAGTCTCCTTAGCCCGAAAAAGTATAAAAGTAACTGAGAAGAACTCTCCTGGTGAGACGAATTTCCTGAGGTGTACATTTTTCCGCTATAATCTACAGGCTAGAAAAAGGGTTAAACTCATTCCAGTAGATGTTCTTCTGGACCAATTTAACAAGTGTGAAGGAACAAGGTCACTCGACGATATTTTCAATTTTAGGGAGTCTGAAAAGAGCTTAACTATGGACTCTGTGGGGGTTCCTTTTTTGTAAGTAATCTCCAAGGCTTGAAAAAGGTGATAAACCAAAACCAAGGAGAATGTTCTTTTTTCAAAGATTTAGTCCCTCAGGCCCGAAAAAGGGTTAAAATTATGCCTGAGAATACTCTTCTAGTGAACCGAAGTTCCTAGAGCACACCTTTATTTGCAAAATTGACCGTACGGATCGAAAAAGGGGTAAACTACTGCCGAACATACGTGCCTTCAAATTTGATTTTGGCGAGCGTGAAGGGAAACAAGATCGATCATAAATATTTTCATGTTTAGAGAGTATGAAAGGGTCTTAAAGAAGACTCCAAGGGGATAATTTTCTCAGTTAATCCAGACAATATCGAAAATAATAAATACAGTCTCGTCGAATGTTGCTTTCAAATTTTAAAGCGAGCTTGAAAGAAAACAAAGCATGCTCATTTGGGAGTCCTGAGGGTAAGTAAAAGAATGATGTCATATAAAATGGATGAATATTAATCTCATAATCATGATAGGACTAATAAGGACTCCCGATCCTATATTCATTTCCCCATTATGGTCACCAATTCTGTTAGCGGGAAACCCCCCCTTTAACTACACCAGAGTAAGTCCAAGAATGATGGTGTATCAAACGGGTGAAGATTAATCTTGTTATCATGAAAGGAATAACAAGGACTCCCGAAACTATATTCATTTCCCTAGTATGGTCGTCAGTTATGCTAGCGGGAAAAACCCCCCTTTAACTATGGACTTCGTGGGGGTTCCTTTTTCGTAAGTAATCTCCAAGGCCTGAAAAAGGTGATAAACCAAAACCAAGGATAATGTTCCTTTTTCTAATATTTAGTCCCTCAGGCCTGAAAAAGGGTTAAAATTACGCCTGAGAATACTCTTCTAGAGAACTGGAGTTCCTAGAGCATACCTTTATTCGTAAAATTGATCGTTCGAACCGAAAAAGGGGTAAACTACCACTGGACAGACGTGCCTTCGAATTTGAGTTTGGCGAGCGTGAAGGGAAACAAGATCGCTTGAAAATATTTTCATGTTTAGAGAGTCTGAAAAGGGATTAAGGAAGACTCCAGGGATCTACTTTTCTCAGTTAATCCATACAAGATCTAAAAGAATAAATACAGTCTCATCGTATGTTGCTTTCGAATTTGAAATCAAGCTTGAAAGACAACAAATCGTTCTCATTTGGGAGTCCTGAGGGTAAGGCCAAGAATGATGGTGTATAAAATAGATGAAGCTTAATATCGTAATCATGACATGACTAACAAGGACTCCCAAGCCTATAGTCATTTCTAACAACATGGACACGAAAATGCAACAAGGATCTACCTAGGGAATCCATGTAAAGGTAGGCTCTACCACCTAATTATGAAACTTCTAGAGAAGAAATGAAGGTTCTATGTCACACTTTGGTGGGTTCGATCCTATGGCAAAGCAGAAAATACAATAAGATGCAGAAAGTGGAGACAAAATCCTAACATGCAAAAAGTTGGAAAAAATGACTTTTACCAAAGGATACCAAAAAGTGATCCATCTCCAAAAATATTACCAAACCAAAAGGAAAAGAGTACTGGAACATCCAATAAGAAACTTAGAATCATAATCAAGTGATCACCAAGCCAGGAAAAAAGACAAAGGGGGTCAAAAATTGGCAAAAAAGGCCAAAAGCGTTTATAAATAGAAGATGGCAACTCATTTTCACCATTACGATTCAAAAATTAACCAAAAGGAGAAAAAATCCCTTTGCTAGAAAATTTGATTCTGAGAGCTTCAGTGGACGAAAAAAAATTCTACTTGGACCAAGTAAGTACAAAATCATCCCTCTTTCATTTCCATATTTCATTTTTTCATTTATTTTGATTTTTGAGGGGGCGTGCTCTCCTAAAAAGAGTGGCACTGCGTGTATGTGGGTTGTCCAAGGACAACCCGTGTATGTACTTGGGAAGAAAACACTCTGCCTGCGTACGTACGCGACTGTGGCCAATACAACCCGTTTACACCTTTGCAAGCTTGGAAAAAAAAAAAACAAGAGCTAACTTTTTCCATTTTTCCATGGAACGAGATGTATGTCCACTGGAGGGAGAGGGAGCACGAGGATATAAACATTTTGGTCAAAGGGGGCCCTGCAACCATCACTGCACTAAAACAGTGTGGGTTATGGAAGTTCTTCCAGTGTTCTTTTATGAGGGAACAACCCAGATTACTCAACGTCCTTGTTGATTATTGGCACCCAGATGCAAAGGAATTCATGTTAGAGGGCCAATCATTGACTCCAATGACTGAGGACATTTAGTTCCTGACTAGCCTCTCGAGGAGAGGAGATCTAGTCAATCTGAGGGAATTTCCCCCTGGGTCATTCAACATTGAGGATTACATCTGGATGTACTGTGAGGCTAACACCGAGAAGGTAGGTTCTCAGGTGTTGATTCACAAGATCACGAGTTTGTCTCTGCGAGCAATCTTATTATTTATTGGGTGGATTACTGGATTCGGGACCTTACATCAGGCCTCCTGGGAACGCATGCATTGTGTCATTCAATGTTAGGAGGCACATATCTTTGACTAGAGCACGACCATGCTTATGTGCATGAAGAGACAGTTGACTGAGTGTCGACAACGTACCAACAAAAAATTTAGGTTCGGTATGATATTATGTTCCTTCTTCTTCGAGAGGGTTCGGTATGATATTATGTTCCTTCTTCTTCGAGAGGGTTCGGTATGATATTATGTTCCTGTATCGTCTCAATCCCATAGAGACGATATAGGGGCATGTGGCCTCCTTCCCAGCGGTATGCAGATGGGAAGCATAGCTACCATGACAGGGGGGAGGGAGGACCATAGAGGTCTTTGATGATAAATTCTTTGACTGGTGAGCACGACGGATTCCATCGATCGAGGACTACCCCTATGTCAAGAACAACTTCTCTAGGGATCCAGACATGCCCATGCCTCCCAGAGAGGAGTGAGGCGAGATAGGTAACATGATTTTAAAGTTATTTAATTTTTATTTTTTTGTATATATATCAGTTTTATATGTGTATAGAGTACTGACTCTTTTGTATCTTTTATGTACAGATGTGGGACCAGTATGCCCAACAGACTTTGTGAGGACTCGGTGACATCCTCGACTAGAGGCAGGACCAACAGCAGTCGGTGGACCAGTAGTAGTAGGGGGACCTCCAGCTACATAGGATGAGATAGTTTTGAGACAAGTGGAGCACAACCTCACTGTGCTCACTAGTACAATACCCATGGCCGAGATCGAGGATCTCTCGCCTTCCATGCAGCCTCATGTAGTTGGGGTGCCACGAACGTGGGTCCAACTTTTTCGACATTTAGCCAATGTCATTGTTCATTATGGCAGGGCCAATAGGCCTCGTTCTTAGATAGGCATACTTTTGATGTGTCGAGGGCACCTTTTGTACATGTATTTTTTTAGGGCATCAACCCAACGATGTATACTGAACACTATTTTTGAGGCATTCACGCCCACCTATGTACTCATAACATGTTTTGATATATATATATACATCTTATTTGTCGTATGGATTACATTTTTTACAAATGTATGTACATGTGTATGTGTGTGCTTCTCTTTTTATGTGTGTGTAACATGCCAATCTAATATGTGATTAGCTAGAGTATATGTCATATGATTAAATCTCCTAGGAACATAGATATACGCAATGTAATTGAAGTAATGTTCTAAGAGACGTACCCTGAGGAAATGTCGTTGCAAAGTGGGATCATAAACATGATAAAATCCATTTAACTAGGACACAACTAGTTGAGCATCTAGGTAGACCTGGAGGTGTGAAATTCCATGTGACAAAGAATCACGAAGAAACTCTATCACTGCACTGTACTCGACAACATTGTTTGTAGCGTCACCTAAACAAATACCTATGAAATATAGAAACTGGCCTCCAGGTGTGAAAAACACCCAAGATGCATAAGTAAGCCTATGAGTGTGTCGGTTAGTGCCATCCGCAAACCCAAAATACACCTTTGATTCACTTGACATCTGCCACAGTGAAAAAGAAGACGTAAATAATTACACGTCCACAAAAAAAAAGACAAAAACTGTATAAGACTATATACATATGTACAAGAAGTCACCCAGGTGACCAACCTAAGAGTAATACTTCTTGAGGTAGAGCCCATTTCTAGGCTCTTCCAAAGAATTTCCTTCAAAATAAACCAGACAGTAAGCTCCCTTCTTCAAGACCTCTTTCACTATGAATGGTATGAACCACATGGGCTTGAACTTGCCTACCCCCAGGGGATCTTTGTCCTGATCATAGACCAGGAAAAGATCACCTTCAGAAAAAATCCGAGGACGAACAAACCGATCATACTGACACTTGACTCATTTCTTATGAGCCTCATTGGCTGAGCCTGGATCATGACGCTACTCATCGAGCTGCTCGATATATAGTAGGCATTCCTCAAGCGGTGAAGTGTCCGAAAATAATTCCACTACCAACTTTAAAGAAGGAATCTGACACTCAATAGGTAAGACTTCTTCCGGCCCATATACAAGTTGAAAAAATGAAAAATTAATGGTAGCCCTCACAGATGTTCGATAATCCCACAACGTTGAGTACACCATCAAATGCCAATTTGAATTGGAAGAATTGATCGTATGTTGAAGAATAGTCTTGAGAGACGTATTCACAGCTTCAACCTGACCATTCGCTTGCGGGTAATAAGGTGACAAATGTTCTTTCCTGAACCCAAGATTTAACATTAACTAAGTCATCATTTTGTTTTGGAAGTGACTTCCATGGGCAATGAAAATCTCTTTCGGGATGTCAAACCTTGCTACTATCTAATTAAAAATGAAAAGATTCGTTGTTTCTCCATAATTGTTAAACGTTGGCATATCCTCAACCCACTTGGTGAAGTATTATACTGCTATGATGATGTAATGATTCCCCCTAGTTGAACTTGGGTGACATGTAGTGAAATCAATCCCCCACTTGTTGAAAGGACCAACAAGAATGACAAGAAACATGGGAGCAGGATGTGCCCACATCTTTCGACAGAAGATCTAACACGGATGGCACTTCTTGACTGCCTCAACACAATCCTTGATTAACTAGGGCCAGAAGTAACCTGGATGTAAAATCTTTTGGGTTGTTTCCAACCCATACAAATGATCGCCACATGCTCTAGTGTGACAATCGTTCAAAACGAGATTTGCTTCTTCATGGATAAGGCATCGACAAAGAATGCAATCCATGCCTTGACATTACAAAGTTTCATAGAGTATAAGATAGTTCTGTGTTGATGGCGAATTCGTCGACGTTCATCACAGGAAGCAGAAGCGGGGCACTTCAAAGTATAGAGATAGACTAGTATATCTCCATACCAAGGGTTCAAAGATGTGATTAGAAAAATATCTCCCTTGATAGGCAATTCTTCGGGCGTGATATCACTAGACTTGATCAGAAGTTTTGAAATGAGTTCAACAAAGACCAATGACTTTTTGGATTTCGCAGAAACAAAATCTAAGTCAAAATCCTATAAGATGACTATCCATCTACTAATATTTCCGCCAATGACCCGTCATGTTAACACATATTGGAAATGGTTCACAACGAAAATGACAGTGGTTTTGTGACGAAAAATGTAGTGACAAAACCATTGGACAACATGAACTTCTACCAAAGAAAGCTTCTCAATGTGAGAATAGTTGAGTTCTGACCCAACCAAGCCTTGACTAAGGTAATATATAACATTCTCTTTGAGCATATCATCCTCTTGAACCAAGACCATGTCGATGGTCGTTTCAAAAGCAGCCAAGTACAACAAGAAATCTTGATTATAATCGAGAGGTCGTAGTAGAGGGGAAAACGTCAGGGTGCATTTCAATGCTTCAAAGGAGCATTGAGCAGCTTCATCCCAACAGAATGGGACTCTCTTTTTTAAGAGATGAATAAACCCTTTAGTGATCTCGGTGTAATTCGTGACAAAACGTCGAAGAAAATTCGCTTTCCCCTATAAGCTCTGAAGCTGGGGTATCGTGCACGGGGGAGAAAATTGAACTATCGCCTCAACCTTGAGAGGATTGACCATGATACCTGTTTTTGAAACAAATAAACCTAAGAGACGACCTGACGTCATGTAAAAACTAAACTTGTTAGGATTAAAGTGAATCTAATAGTAGCGACATCGTTCAAATATTAGCCAAAGATGAGCGGGATGATCAGATCTATTGTGAGAGCGTGATGCTAGATCATCAAGATACTCCTCGACTATATGTCTAAGGTCGTGAAAAGCAAACAACATGGCCCGCTGAAAAGTGGCTCCAACATTCTTCAGGCCAAAAGGAATCTTATGATACGTGAACGTGCCCCAAGGACAAATAAAATATTTTTTATCTTGGTCTTTGGGTTTGATCTGAATCTGAATGTATCCCGAGAAACCATCCATGAATGAAAATACCTCACAACTGGCACACTCATTGACAATCTGGTCGATGAACAAAATGGGAAAATTATATTTTGGAAAAGCCTTATTCAAATCATGGAAGTCCATGCACACACAAATTGTACCCTATTTCTTGTTAACCGGAATCGGGTTTGACACCCATTCCGTCAACTGTACGGGGTAGATAAAATAGGCTTTGAGCAATTTTTCTACTTCTTCATTAATTTTTTCTTCTTTTCGAGGATTCACTGGATGAAGATTTTTTCGGGTCATCTTAGAATCAGGATAAGTTGTGATTTCATGCTCGAAAATTCTTAGGTCTATGCCTGGCATTTCCTCGTAAGACCAGGAAAAAATGTCATGAAATTATTTGAATAACTCAGTGTAAGTTTGAATCTCTTCGAGGGAGTAGTCAGCTCCGATGAAAACATTCTCCACAATGCCATGGGTTTTGGAGATATCTATTAGAATCATTGTAGCGATAATTTCCATGTTACCCTCGACATAATGTTAAGAACCAAATATCAATATAGCATAGAAAAACCTTAGAATAAGTACTCAACGCCTTGAAAAAGAGATAATTTCAAATAATAAGCCTCTTCGAGGGGGAAACCTCCTTTTACCCCACATAAATGTTCAAGTACAAGATGATTCCAAATGAAAATGTCT
>ML794414.1:182244-197785 GCA_009831015.1 Picea engelmannii | reverse complement strand
AACCCTTGGAATGTGGAAGGTGCATTTGTAAGGCCAAAAGGCATGACCAAAAATTCATAATGGCCTTCATGAGTTCAGAATGTTGTTTTTAGGATATCTTCTTCCTTCATTCTAATCTAATGATACCCTGAACGGAGATCCAATTTTGTGAAATATATTGCTCCATGTAGTTCATATAACAATTAATCAATGACGGGAATGGGAAACTTATCTTTAATAGTGATCTTGTTGAGCTCTCTATAATCTGGACACATATGCCATGAGCTATCTTTCTTGAATAACATTACCACTGGTGCAGAGTAAGAACTTTGGCTAGGTCTAATAATGTCATCCTCTAACATTTCTTCAACCATGCGCTCAGTTTCACTCTTTTGGGCGTAAGGGTATCTATATGGCCTGATGTTAGGAGGAACACTCCCAGGAATTAGGTGAATTTGATGATCATGATTTCGAGCGGGTGGAAGACCTTTGGGAATATATTCAAATACTTTGGAATGCTTATCAATGATCCCTTGGATATCTTGAGGAATAAATGGCTTAGATAGGACAAGCACTATCTCCATTGTGCGTAGCCAAAGAATTGATAGGACAAGCACTATCTCCATTCACGGTCGAAACAAATTCTCCCACCTTTATTCTCCTTAAATCGGGAAGGAAGTAAGATATATGATGTAGATGATCCCAAGGTCTATCGGGACCATTCAATGCCTCGAGAATCATCTCGTTAGAGGGAAAGACCAGGTCTAAAGTATCCTCAGTGGCAAGAGAACCTTGAGCCCAAATAGGCTCAAGGATGGATCTAACTCCCATGGGGGAGTCAGATCATGGTTGGCCAAAGTTTGTTGGTCAATGTTGTATGCAACCTCAGCTGCAGACAAGGGCAAGGCCATGCTAGGATTCCCTGTCCCTTCCATCGAGGCTGATGGGGAAGGTAAAGTCCACAAATTGTTAAAGTAACTCGTTTGAAATGAATACACTTGTATAATTGCAACCCTAAACTGATTGGGAACAACCGATATAAGCTTGACATCACCAGAAGGTGACGGGTAATTGAAAGTTTCCATCAATGACGGAAAAAAACCAACACCTAAATTGACAATTTTGGGCTGCGAATTATCAATCATTAGAACCGTGCAAGCCCTCGATGAAAGGTTGGGATAGGAGAAAGACAATTGGTCAATGGTCACAATCTAACCCTCGTGCGGAAAACACAAAACCTAAAAAAATGTAGCAACCACTGCATGCATCGCATAAGTCCAACTCCTTCCTAACAACCAATTGTGGTCGAGAGGCGCATTGACCACTTCAACTTCGACACACATGGTTTTTCATCCCTACTGCATGGGGAAAGAAGGAATGATTCCATGTGGTCTAAATGACCGACCGTCAAATGTCGTAAGCAACGTAGGCGATGAATACAAACCGGGTTGGCCAATGGCCTTCCAACACACCAACAACATCATGCAAGTCGAGGCACCCTCGTCAACCACTGTACGGAAAATGTTCTTAGTAAAATATTCCATGGTGTAAGCCACTACTGTCTAAAATACAACATGGTAAGGAAGATGAGGTTTCAATTTGGTTGGATAAAAAATGATCACTCCCGGGCTACAAGTCTATGTCGATCCCAAGGCGGATATCATAGATTTTCTCTGCGAAGGGAAACTCTAGAGGACCTCCAAAGCAGACATTGCACAAGGTGTCTAAGCCAAATCTTCCATAATGGAGTAGTTTTGGGTGGCCCTTGAGTTTGGATTATGAGAAGCCTTTTTGAATGAACCTTTTGGGATGCGAGTCATCATTTCACCTGTCGACTTCTCAATATGGAGAGGAGTCAGTGGGTTTGTGGATTATTTTCCCTTCTCAATAGATTATAGCATTCCGTAATCTCAATCCCTAGTCACTATATTATCCTCAACATTCATCATGTAAATATTTGCAGTCGGGTTATTGTTGGTAGGCGCGGGGGGTCCCTGACTGCCCTCTGTCACGCTTGACGATGTTGAAGCCTGAGCCATGTTTTTCCATTGTGGAAAAGGGTTCGTCAACACAACAGGTTGTTATTACACCAATAGCTTCTGAGCTTCTGCAATCCAAGGGCACAGATGAGTTGGGTGGTCTTCCGTGCAAATATTACATGGATACTTCGACTTCTTCTTCTCCATTTTTTCCCCACCAACATTATTGGTAGCCTTTTAATCCCTTTTACCCTTCTTGTTTTGTTGTTTCTTCTTTCCCTCAGGCTGCTGGTTGTCCTGAGGGTTCACCAACTGCATGATGTGTACATCTGGCATTTGGGTAGAGGTAACAGATGAACTCAGAGTTTGGTTGGCCACAGTATGTTGTATCGACAATTGTGCAATATATTTGATAATAGGTCTGTGGGCTTGTTTTGCGTTGAGCCCACAATACCATCAGAATGGGGTCCAGAATTTTGCTTGGCCTTATCGAGAATAGACCACGGTGCATCTAGAAAAATCTCATAGAGCATGCCGGACTGAGAGTATATCAGTTCAATTTGTTGTGCTCTCATAATCGCCTCCTCCTCTAAAAACACTCTGGAAATCACTATGTCCTTGGAGATGCAGGGCACCAAAGACTTCAAGAATCACTCAAGCAAGAAAGAAGGAGGGACCTAGACCTTAATTAATCTCTTTCTATGTCTCCATTCTCGGATATGATTCAAGATGTGGTCGGCCTTGGTTTTCTCAAATTTGGCCAACAATTCGTTGTCAGCATCATATCTCACAGGTAACTGAAAAAGGTTCAAGAAAACCATCACCAAGTCATTGAAGTAAGAGTAACTCAAGTGGTTTAGCTCAATATACCATTTCATGGCACCCCCTATAAGAGTGCGTTGAAAAATGTGAACTAGATGGAGTCGTCCCTCAGTGAGTTTGACGAGCACCATAAATGAAAAGTTGTCACGTGATCACCCGGATCCTCGTCAGGCTTGCCTTAAAATTTTGGAATATCTGAGGGAAACTTAGTTGGCATGGGGGACAAACATGGATCATGACAAATTGGGTCTTTCAGTAATCTCGACAAGTCTAGCAGGTGTATCATTGCCATAAAAAGTAGTTTAGGTTGTGTACTATTTATAGGAAAAGAGGGTCCTGGAGTTTGATTGGCAGCAGGTTTCCAGGAAAAGTTGGACTACTGACCAGGTTTCTAGTAGAAACCGTGGCCTTGACCATCATAAGGTAACTACATATTTTGGAGTATCATCGGCTGACTTCTGTAAATGGATGACATAGATTGTGCGGGGATTTCTCCCTGCATTGTGTTCCAAGGATTTTGGAAGGGTATTCCCCCAGCCGATCCGATAGGCAAGGGTACGGATACCTGCCCAAGATTCCATTGAACATGGAAGGGGTTTCCACCAACTGACATCCCTTTCGAGGGAACTGATCCCTACCAAGGATTCCAAATATCATGAGTGGAGAAAACTCCATCCGTCGCTCCCTGTAAAGGAATAGTACCCTGCACCGGGTTCTGTTGCCCAAAACCGATGTTGCCCCAAGTTGAGACAGCGGCCGAAGAAAAAGAGTTGTTCCCAAACATTCCAAACAAAGAGAATGGCATAGATCCCACTGGTGTTGTATAAGATGAAGGTCCTAAACTGTCTACTCCAAACAAGCTATAATTAGCAGTCGACCCAATTGGTTGTTGGAAAGCACCACTGAGCGAGGGGGACAAAGGAGGTATATGACCCCCATTGTAAGGGATAAAATTAAAGGGGACTGAAGCACCCCTAGTTGACCCTTGCACGAGAGCATTTGATATCCCTTCCCCTAGACCCATGGTATTTAAAGTGGAGTAGGTAAGAACCGAGTTCGAATCAAAGTCAAACATCCCATATGAGAATGGAGGGATCGTCGCACTCTAAGTAAATGGAGTGGTGGTCGACGTCGATAATAGTATTGTACCACTTCCTAAAGTGAAGGGAGTTGAGACCAATGTGGTCCTGACTGGTGAAGGTGGGAGAGGAGGTAGGATTCCCCCTGTGGTTGTAGTCGTAATGAGAGTATGAGGACTCTCGGATGAAGTAGCAACATTCGCTTCCATTGTCACTCGTAAGACTAGCTGGTGCTCAGACGGTGTCACCTTAGGAGGGACAACTTGAATCAAGATCGACGTCGACAAGTCAATAATTAGAGGGTTGGCTGGCATGAGAGCCTCTACCTCAAGGTCAGAAATGGTAGGTTCCTCTGGAGTTGAATAGTCTCCTCGCAGAGTAGGTTCAGGCACAGTTTCCTGCGGCCTGTTCACTTCAAACAACCCTTGTTGGTCAAGTCTTCGTCGTAACAGTGGCAGAGGTGGCTCCAATGTAACTGGCGATAGGCCTTGAAGCCTTCGCAACCGACAGAGCTATTGATATTCCACCTTGTGAAATGATCAACTGGCACAATAAGGCTTAACTAGCATTTAAACACCAAGCACAAACTAAAAATATTTCCTAAATAAAAATAAAGCAGTCGACTATCTAGTAGGAAGGAAAGTTATTTCAATCGACACTAGAGAAACTAACCGGTGTAAGTGAAACTCGAACACATAATCACCCTCTAGGTATACTCTACAAAGCGTGATCTGACGTCTGCCCTAGGTACCATGGTATACCCCCGCAGTCACCCGTGTAAGTCCCTAGAATATGGGAAACTAAGTTTCTAACTCGCAGTCAGTCACTAGGTGGGTACAATCAACAGTCGGGCGGATTGCAATGAGCAGGATAACGACTCTGAAGCCTATCAAGGGTATAAAAAACAAATGGTCTGGAAGACAATAGAGGATCTCGAATGGATTTGAGGTCCACAAATCTCTGTAGGCAAATGCAATCGGTATTTTTCCCAAGACAAACCCTCAATATGTCTTCCCCTCTCGTTCAGTCTGTCTTTGGAGGGGTTATCTCCACTGCCTTTCTTCACGCGACCTCATGTTTATCCCCTGTGTTAGAGGCAGGTCGCAGAAATTTTTATGACACTGGACTTAAGCACTCCCAAATCAGACTTCGATGTTTGATTTAACGGTTGTAAAGAGTTTCCTCTCCAAACCTAATTCAAGGCCCTAAAACCCTAAACTAGTTTGTGAACCCTACAAACAAAAAGGTCTAGTGTATTTTAGATTAATAATTCTTTTTAAAGGCTTGATTTAATCACAAGGTATGGTAGTGAAACTAATGTTGTTGTAAAGAGATGAAAAGGAGGAGAAAATTAAAGCACTTGAAAGAAAAATTACTTCAAATTTAAAAGGAAATCTTTGTAACTAACTCTTTGTAACCTCAACTTTTCTTAACTAACTTTTCAAGATCTTGTAAAGAAAACCTAAAATCTACTTTCGCTTGAATACAAGCTACTTATGTTTCAAGAAATCAAGAAGAACTTGAAATAAATACTCTTTTTCCTTTTTGAAAATAACCATCTCTAACTACTTTACCAAACTGAAATGATTTATTTATTTTTTGAATTTCTTTAAAGAGAAAAACTGAAGTAAAACTTTTTTTTTTTCAAAGCAAGTAAAAAGGATAAAAAGAAAACTTAAACAAGACTGGAAAATACCTTTAGCCCAATTTGGATCACAAGGATTCAATCAATAAACCAAGAAGGTGGATCTACAACTCAACAACTTGCTTAAAACCTTTTTAAGGGTGAACACAAGAATACCAAGAAAACAAGTAAACTGAAACCTATACCTAGGCTATGGCTATAAACAGAGACTATGGACTGATCCAAGAAATATCTGAGAAGTGTGAAATTCAATCAAGAAAGAGGCAAATTTCCTATTTTTCAAAAACATTCATGAAACAGATACATGGGATGTTTCATCAGCATCTTGCGTATGTACGCAGGTTGCTTACTAAGAAGGATGTGTATGTACATGGGCTGACCCAATACAGGGTGCATACACCTCTGTATCTCTTCAAAAAAATAAAATATCAGGTAGTCTTACAGGGCAGGGACAATTGGTATGCCCCTTGGAGGTGACCAGAATCCCTTAACAAACTCAGAAAACTTGAAAGAAACTTGAAAGGCAAACAAACCAATCAAACAACCCAAAATCCCCTAAAAAACCCGAGAGGCTTCCCTAGTATGTTCATCAGTTCTACTAGTAAGAAAAAAAACCCTTTAACTACACCAGGGTTCAAGATGTAGACAGAGTGAATAACCATCTAAAAGTCAATCAATTCTACTCTACCCAAAACATACCAAAACTAATGTAAATAAATAAAATAGTGAAGAGATCGGGTAACTATACCTTTGATCCCATGTGTGGGGATGATCTCCTCAAGATTGGAAGTTCTAGTGACTGTACGTCTCCTCCCAAGTTTGACCTGCATCCAAAGATAGGAAAAGAAGAACTACAAGAATGCTATTCTATTCATAAGTTAGGGTTAGATATTAAACGTTAAGTATAAATCAATAAAAATACTCAAAACACCATCATTCGGGACAAGAAAATGTGATTCTTTTATTCATCATACAAAGATTATACATTACAATATGTGTCGGCCACCATTCCTCAAACTTGGTCCGGGCTCCTCTTTACCATGCTCCAAGTGCACCTTTATTTGACTCCTTCTCTCAACCTTCTGATCACCTCTATAGAAGAAAATGGGTTGAATGGAGGAAGAAGGGGTTGATGAGGGAATGTTGAGGCAATATCTCACAAAAGGTAGCAATATCTTGGACAAGGAGGGGAAGTGAAATTGGGTAGAGTTTCATTGTTCTTATGCTTGGATGTGAAATGAGACCCCAAAACCTCCTTTTATATGACAAAAGGATGGTTATTCGGTTGGGTGACAAACTATAGCAGGTGGATTAGTTGGGAAACTTCCAATAGCCCGTAAATTTCAATGAATTCCTTGCAACTTTTTTATTTTTTGCAACTTTTGCAAACATACGTGGGTTGTAATGGTGAAACAGGCATATGTACGTGATTCATAGTGGTGCAGAAGGTGTATGTACGTGGGCTATAATGGTACAGGGCGATAAATCTTCTAAAAAATGGTTTTTTAAGAAGAGCTTCCAAGCAGTGCTTTGGAAAATTATGCAAGTAAGAGGACCAAGGCCATGTATGCATGAGTATGGAATTTTAGGGCTATAACAGGATGTCCCATCAAATCCCCAGGCCTTTTTCATGTTCACAAGAAACTATTATGATCGGCGTCGGCAAAAAAACAAGGTCTTTTGAATGGAACAACAACATGGATCGGTCTGGATTGCCAGTGTAGAATGACGAAGGTTCGATGAAAAATATCAGTGTTTGGTGACCTATTATTTTGTCAATAGTAAATAAGTGAATCGATGTCGGTATTTTTCCTTAGACTTGTTTCGTTGATACCTTTAGAAAAAAAATTCGACGCCGATTAAAATCGTCGTACAACGCTGACGTGGAAATGTTGACATGGAAGTACAAATATTACACGAGGGAACCTAAAAAGATGACGGGGGGAACAGACTGAGTCATACAGACTATTTACATGGAAAAGACACGTGGCTTATTGATTTTGACCTCTTCGTGAGAAACATTTTTCGGCATCAGTGACTTTATTTAAACATACATCCCTGGCTACAACGTCCTATCCTGTCGATGTCGACGATGTATCGGCAATCGACGATCGACGATTTTTGTTGGTCAATGTTTCATTGTTTCGACCCTCGGAGTTCGTCGATGCCGAAAATGTATCGACGATTGACGATTTGTTATGGTTGTCTGCATTTGTGATTTATATATGGTATTTTTCTGATGTCGAAAAATGTATCGGCTATGTTAAAGAACTGTATTATAGACCAGAAATTTTCGATCAATGACCGTTGAAAAAGTTTAAGTCGTGTACATTTTAGGCCTTTCATGCCATGTTACTAAAAAAGACCAATCCATCAATAAATTCAGGCCAAAAAAAAATAACCGATAACAAGACTCAATAACAACATAGAAATTCATCCATCCCACAATACTGACTCTTATTCAAAAAATGATAAGTGGTACCCAAAAAGAAACGAATTTCACAAAATCTTTTAGGGTGTGTTGAGTGCTCAATATAACCATGGTCCCATGTAGAAATGATAGCCACCATGTTAAATTAGTCCAACCGCTATTGTAAACTAGGGTCCCATGTCCAAGTGATCATGTGAACTCCACGCAGAAGATATCGGAACCCAATAACTGACTGAAAACGATGCCCCAAAGACTGACACCTGTCATATGGATCCAAATAAGAAGATCCATCCACATATTGGGAAATGGGCATAGAAAAATCTGGAAGGAATAATACCACTTAGAATATGCAGGTTGGACACTGGTAATAATCATTGGCTCTTGATTTGTCACATTGATGTTCTCTATAGAAGGTGGAGTAGAGTCATCAAATAAAAGATGAAAATAGTTATCATCCCCAAAATGACAACTGTCAATATACCAATCATCGCAATCGACCTTGAAATCATACCAAGCATATCTTTATTGATTATATTTGTCCATAAGATGCCTTGAAATTTTGGACTCTTGAATACATTCCTCTTGAATATGTTGCATTTCAACTTTGATCTCTTGAATACGTTTCTCTTGAATATGTTGCATTTCAACTTTGAATTCTTGAATTGTTGTTTTGATGGCTGCCATGATTTGAGAGAAAATATCCATCGGGAACACCACATACAATATACCAAAATAAATCTCTTAAAATTATTTATCCAATGGAACTGATATAGTAGAAATATGAGAAATCTATGAAAATTTATGAACTCTATAGTCCCGCCATCATCACGAAAAACCCAAAAAATGGTTGATTTTAAATCATCGATATCTTCACTTCCAGAGCTCCGATTTGGATGATTTATTTTTTGAAATTGGGTGAAATTGTGAGAGGAACTCAGATATGTTATTTTTTTGGAAAAAAATATACATAAATATACATAAATTGTCTGGAAGGTCGTGGCCCTCTTTTTCTTGTCTGAAAAATATGCAAAAATAGAAAGAAAAAAAAAATTGCCCACAATTCCTGCCAAGGAAAGTGCTCTGAGACCATTTCTTAAGAACCAAATATCTAAATACAAAAGAACCTCAATAGATCCTCAAAGCAATATATAATAACCACAATTTTATTATAATAAAACCCTTGAGGTAGGGAAACACCATACAATGGATCCTATTATGGAAGGGACCCTCTCATGTTCACTTGCCTCTTTGAGTGGGAATCCTCCTATTGAGCTACCGCTCCAAATACAATACTTCTCTTGACATCCCATTAAATTTCTTGAACCCCTTTGTATAGTGTTACCAATCAAATAATAAAATTCTAGAGGAGGAACCTTCTAGAAGTAAAACCTTCTAGTAAGTCCTCTTACCTTTATTATATCTAACTACCATAGTGGGCCTTATTTAATAATATAGTGGACCTAGTCCACTTTACATTGAATGGCCTCCACTGTTATCACTATGGGCCTTACACCCCCACCCCCATCTCTCTAACTACACTACTTGGAAGGTATCCTCTCATTTTAGGTAGCTAGAGAGGTAGTGGGGGGGGCAGAGGGCCCATAGTGATAATAGTTGAGGCCATTCAATGTCGGGTGGAATAGTTCCACTATAGTATTAGAAAGGCACAATATGGTAGTTAGATATAATAAATGTAAGAGGACTTCTTAGAAGGTTCCACTTCTAGAAGATTCCTCCTCTAGAATGTGCATAGGTGGGTGGTAACACTATATAAAGGGGTTCAATCAATGTACTGAGAAAAGTTGAGAAGTATTATATTTGGATCTGAATATCAATAGGAGTTTTCCCCCTCGAAGAGGCAAGTGAATAGTAGAGGATCCCTTCCATAATAGGATACATTGTATGGTGTTTCCCTACCATAAGGGTTTGATATAATAAAGTGTTGTTTCTTCTGTATTTCTTTGTGGATCTATTGTGATATTTTTGTATTCAGTCTTTGGTTCTTAACACATAGTTGTGGGTCATCGTTAATGATAACAGTATGCATTTAATAATCACATCAAGTCATAAAATTTGAAATGATGGGCATAGGGGATAATGGGTAAGTAATAGGGCTTAAGTTGATAGTTTGGAAAGTTGTGTTATGTCATCATTTGGGTTTAGTTAATGACATTGTTCCTTCCAGTAATAATGGTAATCTAATAGTAAATGCACTCAAAAAATGTTTTGATTTCCACACCATCCAATTATTTTTTCAAACTTTTGGAAAGATATGGTTTCTTTTGAAATTTATGGAAAGATATGAAACTTTTTCAAATTAATGACAATCAAATATCCATTACTCAATGGATAGTCTATATAATCTACCATCACCCACTTCTTAACTCATTATGTAGATTGATAACTTGAAGAACAAGATAAGAGCCCAAGAATTAATGAGAAGTGATTCATGCATATGCACCAAAATGGAAAATGGACAACTAAACTCCAAGAGATAATCAAAGTACTACTAGTTTATATAAAAGGAGAGAAACATGAACAACTAACATAGGAAAATTCAATGGTGTAATGACACCAGAGAGGAAGGAGGAAATTCTCCATGAGCCTATGGACCCTTGAGCCCTGCAGAGGAGATACTTCAAAAACAAAGTTTTGGATATGGTCCCAAAGTTGGGCTCGTCATTTGGAAAGGATCCGAGAAGATGTGAAGTGAAGTAAATGTGGTGGAAAATGACTAGAGGGTGAGTCAACTAGTTTGTTCAGGGATTGTTGGACTCATCATTATGAATTTTGAATATAACCATGTTGTGGTAGTGGAAAGGATAGAATGAAACATTCTTAGTAAATAGGACATATAAGAGATACACCACAAAAAGTAGAGACTGTTAGTATAATTAAGGAGCATCGACACTAAGGGAAGAACATAACTAAAATAGTAGGTAGGATTATAGGTAACCAAGGATGAAGTGATGAAAGGATGAAAACACCTCGCCAGATTAGAATCATGTAACATCAAGTCCATCAAGCCAATACAAGAAGAAGGTTAATGACCCTTCATAATTTGAATGCATATTCTCTCCCTTAGGTGCAACTGTATAATGTGAAGGTTTGGACCTAGAAGGGTTGTTAATAATTGGATTTTGGTTGTTTGTTAGTTATTGGTTGATTGTGTCTTAGATGTTAGTGGGGTATATGTGGTTGGGTTATTGTTCATTGTGTGATTTTGTTGTTACCATGATATCGTGACTACTGTAAGGTATTTTGGGGTTAATATGGATATTTTCCTCCATAATGAATTAGTTTTGGTTGTTGTCTCGATTGAAAAACAAAGGATGTATTGGTTCATGTTGAATATTAATGAAATGTGATCCCCACTTCAATTTTTTATTGTCTTTATTTTATATAGTTATGATGTATTATATTATTTCTTTGTATATGTGTTGATGAAATAATATAATCTAGTCAAACGTATGTTGCACTCTTAAGTAGATAGTTGTATTGGTTGGATTAGTCTATTGGTCATTCAATACGTTGATATGGGTTATGATTTAACATGTAACTTATTGCATAAGAGTTGAGGGGAAAATATGGGTATTGAGTTAAAGATCAATCGTATTGTATAATCATTTAACTTGTCTACTAATTATTTGGGGAATTATATTTCCATAATCAACACATTGTTGGATGATTGATTGGATATATGGTGCTCTAGATCCACATTTTTGTGTTCATTGTATCTCTTGTCTTGTTTTACTACCAAGGCTTTTTTTAAGTAGTTGATTGAATTTTAGGTGAATCAATTGAGTTCTGTGTGGATGTTTATCCACTTGGCTAACTCCATTTGTTAAATAGACCATATATGTTCCTATGCATATCAACCAAAGATAAATTCATGGAATAATATATATGATTTAGCTACTAGTATTTGAATGATCAATTGACCATGGGTGAGACCTTTTTAGTGTTGAAATCCAACTTGAGCATTGTCTTTTTAGAGATTGCTTGTATCAACTAAGAAACAATCTATAGAAGACTAGTTGTCTAACTAGATTTTGGAAGCATTGATGACCTAACCTTGGTAAGATTTGGATTGATCGCTATATATTCATTTATTTTCCCTAGCCCATAGAAAATATTGGAAGAGGCTTGCAGATCCAACGTTGGCAATTTTGGGTAGCTCTTTAAAGGACCTACACTATGAAAATAGTCAATTGAAGTTGACTGTGGTTGATAAGTGTTCCTTTGATCAACTAAATAGTTTCGATTGACTGCCTTTCTTATTGACTAGAACACTTCTCATATATGTTTGCATGTGAAGTGAAATCTTGTTTCAGTCTAATTATTGTCTACAAGATTGTATGGAGGAATGATCCATTAGAAGAAACCATATAGCATAGTCCACTCATATTTAGATATTAAATGTGGTCTTGATTGACAAGAATTCAATTGGTGCACTATTTTACCTTGCATCATAGTTGGTCAGACCGAGTATTGGTGGCTATATGAAGAATTTGGTTGGTTGTTTCCAAGCAATCTTGCATTGTATGCCCAAAAAATAAGTTCCTTCATATCGACCAATAAAAGCATCGACCTAGAAAAGATTGCATGGTAACCTAATATTGATTGGAGAAGTTGAGAAATAATTCCATTACTATAGATCATAGTTCTATTTATGTTTTTTTGTGTATATTTCCTTACCATTGTACAAGAAAATACCAAGGATCTATATCCTTATAAGATTTATTGTTTCTTGATATGGAAGCAAGTTCTCTTGACCCAATCGAAGATTGACCAAAAAGTAGGATAGTTGATTTATTCATAATCAACTAAAGTTCAAACTTGAAGTACTTTTTACCCTTTGTTAGAAATACTGGGAGCCTTTGATGAATATGAAGAACTTATTTTGTAGAAATTGTAGGAAAATTGCAAGAAGAAATATATTGCCTTGCAAGAATCTCATGATCGAATTCCTAAACAAGAAAATTCCTTACAACATAATATGGTAGAATTTATAATCCCCCAGGGTGTAGAATAGTCGGTGATGGATTTTGAAGGCACTTTGTTATGTGAATTCACTAGTTTGAAACCCTCGGATTACCTTGTGTGTCGTGTGATGGGCCGCATTGGCATGTTTGTAGGTTATAGTGGTAGTTGTCGAATAGCATGATCCCATGTCACACGAGTGTGTGCCCGACTAGTTGTTGATTTCTCCTATCACAAATAGACACATGCGCATGCACACACACATGCCACACACACACACAAATACATGAGCAGGTGTGCCTTGTTTGATTGTCGAATTATTTGTGCAAATCATGTTTGAGTCATTAAACCCTCCCATACCATCAATGAATGCGTCTATTCTAACCATGTCAAATTTCATTCCATACAAGCATAAATTGAAAAAAATTCAACGTTAGCCCCATTCACATGTCATGTTTTATATGCGTTGGTTTCAAGTACATGAGCAGGCGATGCCACCCAAAATGTTTTCTTTGTCACCCTTCACATTAATTATTCTATAGGCTTGTTGTTTTATTGTGAAATTTTTTGTGTGAGTCATGTTTGAGTCTGGAAACCCTCCCATACTATTGTTTCATGTGTCTAATCTAACCATGTCAAATTTCAGTCCATACAACCACAAATTGAAAAAAATTCAACATTGGCCCCATTCACATGTCATGATTTATATGTGTCGGTTTCAAGTACATGGGCAGGCGATGTCACCCAAAAAAATGGCCTTGTCGTCATTCAAATTAATTATTATGTAGGCTTGTTGTTTGATTGTCAAATTGTTTGTGCGATTCATGTTTGAGTCTGGAAACCCTCCCATACTTTCAATGCATGCGTCTAGTCTAACCATGTCAAATTTCAGTCCATGCAAGCACAAATTGAAAAAAAATCAATGTTGACCCCATTCACATATCATGATTTATATGCATTGGTTTCAAGTACATGAGCAGGTGATGCATCTCAAAAATTTGGCCTTGTCTCCCTTCACATTAATTATTCTATAGGCTTGTTGTTTGATTGTGAAATTGTTTTTGTGAGACATGTTTGAGTATGGAAACCCTCCCATACTGTCATTTCATGCGTCTAGTCTAAACATGTCAAATTTTAGTCCATACAAGCACAAATTAAAAAAAAAATAACGTTGGCCCAATTTACATGTCACTTATAAGCAATGTCAAGTACATGAGCAAGCGTGCCTTGTTTGATTGTCGAATTGTTTGTGCGAGTCATGTTTGAATCTGGAAACCCTCCCATACTGTCAATGCATGCGTCTAGTATAACCATGTCAAATTTCAGTCCAATATACTATCACAGATTGAAAAACTTTCAACCTTGGCCTCATTCGCATGTCATGATTTATATAATTTGTCAGTTTCAAGTACATGAGCAGGCGATGCCACCCAAAAAATTGGCCTTATTTCCCTTCAAATTAATTATTCTACAGGCTTGTTGTTTGATTGTGAAATTGTTTGTGTGAGTCATGTTTGAGTATGGAAACCCTCCCATACTGTCATTGGATGTGTCTATTCTAACCATGTCAAATTTGAGTCCATACAAGCATAAATTGAAAAAATTTCAACATTGGCCCCATTCACATGTCATGATTTATAAGTGTCGGTTTCAAGTACATGAGTAGGTGATGCCTCCCAAAAATTTGGCCTTGTCGCCCTTCACATTAATTATGCTATAGGATTGTTGTTTGATTGTGAAATTATTTGTGTGAGTCATGCTTGAGTCTGGAAACCCTCCCATATTGTCATTGCATGTTTCTAGTCTAACCATGTCAAATTTCAGTCCATACAAGCACAAATTGAAAAAAAATTCAACATGGCCCCATTCACATGTCATGATTTATATGCGTCGGTTTCAAGTACATGAGCAGGTGATGTCACCCAAAAAAATGGCCTTGTCTCCCTTCACATTAATTATTCTATAGGCTTGTTGTTTGATTATCGAATTGTTTGTGTGATTCATGTTTGAGTNACATGTCATGATTTATATGCGTCGGTTTCAAGTACATGAGCAGGTGATGTCACCCAAAAAAATGGCCTTGTCTCCCTTCACATTAATTATTCTATAGGCTTGTTGTTTGATTATCGAATTGTTTGTGTGATTCATGTTTGAGTATGGAAACCCTCCCATACCGTAAATGCATGTGTCTAGTCTAACCATGTCAAATTTCAG
Source organism: Picea engelmannii (assembly GCA_009831015.1). Taxonomy (NCBI): domain Eukaryota; kingdom Viridiplantae; phylum Streptophyta; class Pinopsida; order Pinales; family Pinaceae; genus Picea; species Picea engelmannii. Next base: position 182,653 of record ML794414.1, on the reverse strand, counting down.
TCCATACAAGCACAAATTGAAAAAACTACAACGTTAGCCCCATTCACATATCATGATTTATATGCGCCGGTTTCAAGTACATGAGCAAGTGTGCCTTATTTTTTAGTTATTAAATATTAGATAATAATGAACTAGGTGAAATAAGCATAGTTGTGCATTAACCTTGTCGATCTTCTCTTAGTTTTGAGAATTGTTTAATGTTCTCTATTGAACGGGGCCAACCACGTGAAGGTGGAAGCTCATCTGTCCTCCCCCCCCTGCACGTCACTCTCAATTCCCCAAAACCCAACAAAATCTATGTATTAGAAAATAAATGAATTTTGTTTTTGTCATAATTAAGAAACGTCTCCTACATCATATACCGACATACTAGAAAATTACATAATTAAACTTGAACACTAATTTATAC
>ML794414.1:142498-169854 GCA_009831015.1 Picea engelmannii | reverse complement strand
GTGTCCTAACTTTCGTGCTCTCAACAAACTGACCATCAAAGACAAATTTCCCATTCCTGTCATTGATGACCTCCTGGATGAATTGAGTGGCGCCCAATTCTTTACCAAACTTGATCTTCACTCAGGCTATCACCAGATACGTATGAAAGAGGTAGACATTCCCAATATAGCCTTTCGCACTCATGAGGGCCACTATGAGTTTTTGGTCATGCCCTTTGGCTTGTGTAATGCCCCCTCCACATTCCAGAGCCTCATGAACCATGTATTCCTCCCTTTTCTCCGTCATTTTGTCTTAGTTTTCTTTGATGATATCCTCATCTATAGAAAAACCTGGACAGACCATCTTACTCATGTGGATCAAGTTATCTGCCTACTCTCTCAGCACCAACTTTTCCTGAAACAGTCTAAATGTGATTTTGGTGCCTCAGAAGTAGAATACTTGGGTCATCTGGTGGGAAAGGATGGCATCAGGGTGGACCCGAAAAAGATTGAAGCTATGCAAGATTGGTCACACCCAAAGACTCTCAAAATCTTGCGTGGATTTTTGGGCCTAACAGGGTATTATCGCAAGTTTGTTAAGAAATACAGAAAGATTGCAGCACCTCTCACGACTCTCCTCAAAAATAACTCTTTCACTTGGACTCCAACAACTGCTCAAGCTTTTTAAACCTTGAAGAAGGCCATGTGCACCACTCCGGTTCTGGCCCTTCCTGATTTCACAAATACCTTTGTGTTGGAATGTGATTCCTCAGGAAAAGGAATCGACGTTGTCCTTATGCAAGAGGGTTGACCTTTAGCCTTCACCAGCAAGCAACTGTCTGAAAGGAATCTAGGCAAACCCATTTATGAAAAGGAAATGTTGGCGATTCTGCATGCCGTTGAGCTGTGGCATCCTTATCTCTTGGGGAAATGCTTCCAAATTAAGACTGACCATCAAAGCCTCAAGTACTTTCTGGAACAACGCATTTCCTCCCGAGAGCAACAAAAATGGGTGACTAAGCTCTTTGGATATGATTATGAGATCATTTACAAGAAGGGAAAAGACAATGTCGTGGAGGATGCACTGTCCCGGAAATATGAAGACGAAGGATCCCTCTTTTCTCTTTCCTTCATTGTACCCGATTGGCTCCAAGATGTGCACCGGGAATGGCTTCAAGATCCCAAAAGTTTGCATCTGATCCAGCAATTGAAAACAGAGGCTCCAGCTCCCCCAGGGTACTCCTGGCTCTAGGATGAGCTTCGATACAAAGGTCGCTTGTATTTAAGTAAACAATCCAAGCTCAAATCCATGGTACTTTCTGAGCTTCATGCTACACCCACAGCGGGGCACTCAGGATTCACCAAAACATATGATAGGGTCAAACGTTCTTTTTTCTGGGATGGTATGAAAAAGGACATCCGTAAGTTTGTCACTGAATGTGAGATGTGTCAACGCAACAAGGGAGAAACAATCAAATCTTCGGGCACATTCCAACCACTTCTGATTCCCCCTGCTATTTGGAAGGATATCTCTATGGACTTTATTATAGGCTTACCCAAATCGGGGAATAAATCAGTCATAATGGTGGTGGTGGATCGCCTTTCCAAGTATGCTCATTTTTGCACTCTTCACCACCCATTTACTGCATCCACGGTGGCTCAAATTTTCATGGACCAGGTCTTCAAGCTTCATGGAATGCCACACTCTATTGTTTTCGATCGTGACCCAACTTTCACAAGCAATTTTTGGCAAGAACTGTTTAAGCTACAAGGCACACAATTGCATCTCATCTCAGCTTATCATCCCTAGATGGATGGTCAAATGGAAGTTGTCAACAAGTGTTTGGAAACATATATGAGGTGCTTTACCTCTGAAAAACAACACCAGTGGACTCAATGGTTACCCCTAGCCGAATGGTGGTACAACACTACATACCATATAGCCACTCGCATGACTCCTTTTGAAGCGGTATATGGACAGAAGCCACCTTCAGTTCTCTCATGCTTACCGGGTACCTCAAAGGTCCAGGCAATTGACCAAACACTTACAATCTGAGAGGATATTCTTCGTACCCTTAAAGAGAACTTGGTCATGGCATAGAATCGCATCAAGCATCAAGCAGATCAAGGTCGCTCTGAACATCAATTTGCAGAAGGGGATCAGGTGTTTCTGTGACTGCAACCATATAAGAAAACTTCCCTCAAGGCTGAGAATTGTCAGAAGCTAGCGCCCAGATTTTATGTTCCTTACACAGTTCTCAAGCATGTGGGACAAGTCGCATATCAGTTAGCTCTGCTCAGTTTGTCGAAGCTACATCCTGTTTTTCATGTTTCATGCTTGAAGAAGGTGATTGGAACTAGGTGCCAAATTCAAACCAACCTTCTAGAGTTAGTTGAAGAAGGATCCATTTGGCTACAGCCAGAAGCAGTTTTGGACCAGCGTGAGCGTCGCCTGCGTCAGAGAACCATCAAGGAAGTTCTATTACAGTGGAAAGATATGACTCCAGCAGATGCCACATGGGAATCAGCTACCATTCTGCAGTAGTTTCCACATCTCAAGCCTTGAGGACAAGGTTGTTTTTAAGGGGGCGGACATGTTAAGGTCATAACCCGCACATAGGTAAATCAATGTATTCGAATGTAATAAAGGTCAATATTAATAAGGCCTTTCAATAAAATAGAATAAGGTGGATGTAAGAAGACCTAATAGAAGCTTCTGCTTCTAGAAGGATCTTCCTCTAGATGCTTCTCTTAATAGACATATTTAGTATAAATAAGGGTCGAGGGTATGAAAACCCTAGCTTGGAGATTATTGGAATAGAGCGTTGCTCGACTGGAGATTTCCCCCTCGAAGAGGCCTATGAACATTGCTTTCTGAATCAAAGTGCTATTTCAGTTGTTGTTCTCATATTATTTCTGTGTTTTTGTGGAGATTATGCTGGTTATATTACTATTATTCTGCCATTTCTAGCATTTTATTTATGTTCTGCGTATTTGTTATATCTGGTATCTTACAAAATAGCATTGAATTACATTTAGGAATCTAGTCTGAATCAGACCTAGATCCATCCTACTGTCAGTCATTAAATTTGACCCCATCTATTAAAATAACTTCATCATGTGAAAAGACATAGGCTTGATTTTCCTTAAGCCTTACAGACTTAAATTACATTTTAAATTTAAATTTAGGCTGATTTTCGAAAGGACTGGCGCGTCCTTCTTTGGGATTTGCTTCCTCCTAATGTGTTGATGAGGTGGAGCAATGCTCCTGCATCAACTTGACAACGAATAGAACTAATATATTCCACTCAATAATATCTTCCAAATACCCATAGTATTGATTTTGTGACAGTTCTAGATGTTTGTCACTTCTAGAGGAAACATTCATCACCTCAAAGACTGCAGTTATCCCAGAATCAAATGTTTTCTTCGTTTCATCCAAAAAATTTATGCGAAATTTATGACCGTTGCACCACATAGCCTTATGGTGTTTTACCTGCAATATGCCAAAAATGTAAAAATGACATCATTAATTGATAATTAAGTAAATATTTTAAGTTTGGAAAGTATGCAAAGAAAACAAAATTCAACTTGTACATAAATATAATTGAAAATAAATAAATAGTATGGCTTATTAATATGTTTTCCTAATTATCTTTTAAACCGTATACTAAATTGATTGCTCTTTGTGTAAAATTGGTATCTCCATTGCGGTGTACTGCTTTAACCAATGAAGCGACGCCTTCCCATGATAATCCTTGACCAGATTGTTTACATCATTGAATCCATACCTTCATTCAATCAAGATTGTTTGCGATGTATAAATGTAGTGCATCGCACTCTCGACCAACTGCATGAGAATAAAATTACAATGTTTCAAAAATGTATAATTACTTAAGTACATAGTATACCTTTATAATTGATGCATATTAAAGATTGAAAATGAAATAATTAAGTACGATATATACATAAAAACAAATAGTCAAATGTATTATAATTAATCTACACCATCTAATAATTACCTTTCACCTTCTTCGATCTACCTTTCCCCATTAGGTACTCCCTTTCGAATTTGTTAATGGAGTTTGGATCACCAATGCATCAATCTAAAAAGATATTAATAAATGCTAACCCTGGAAGATATTCAGTAATATACACCATGGTTCGGTATACCATATATCCCTCCACCATAGAACCCTCGGGACGTGCTCTTTGTCTAACCAAAGACTTCAAAAATTTCAAGTGCCTCTCAATCATCCACATTGACCTTGTGTGTATAGGCCCACACAATTCAATCTCTTCAACTTGGTGTATGAGGTAGTGTTCTTGTACATTGAAAAATGATGAAGGTAGAAACTTTTGCATTTCAAAAATTAGAGGATGCATTTCTCTCTTCCAATACTTTATATCTTCTTTATGGATTTCTTTAGATGACAACCATCTACAAGTGATGCAAGCAAATCACAAGATTTAACGAAAATAAACAATATAGTACATAAGTACAATTACTAAAACAAATGTCAAATACAAGTTCTACAACAAATTAAACAAACACTTTATGCATGCAAAATATTTCTACTTACCTCATGTATTTTCTAAGAACATATATAACTTGTTTGACATTGTTTTCGAAGTTGTCTGGGAGAGGTAGAGGTAGAACATACTATAACAATAAAATCGTTTCATTATTTTTTCCAAAAGCACACAAAAACGTACACCAACAACATGCAGTGTAAAAATATTGCAATATATAAACCAAAATAATTACCTTAATGAAGACATGCCAATCATGTGTTTTTACCCCCCCAAAATCACCTTTCTTTGTTAAGATATCATTTATGTTCAAACAAAATCCTATGAGAAATTTAATTTTTCATATGAATTATTATACAACATTGCTTTGTTGCTTCGTTAATAACCATGGAAGAGAGCTTATATTAATTTGGTCTCCATAGTTATTTAATTCAATGACATATTTCATTGCATGATTTGCTTCCTGAATGTCACTGCCAATTTTGACAATTTTTTCTTTGTCACTCCTTCCATCAAATATTCGCCATAATGTTTCAGCTACATTCTTTCTGATATGCATTGTATCAAACAAATGAACAATTTGTAGGTGCTCATAGTAGGGAAACCTACTGAATTGTTTGGGATAACTTTTCATTCCTCGTGGAAGCCCATTAACACCTTCATGAATCATAGTTAAATAAATTACAAAAATCATTTTCAATTATAGTAAATTATCAAAACACATTATAAAATAAATAAATTAAAAAACATTTCATATATGATGATCATAGATAGACAATTTGATCTGTACCTTGAAAATTTCTATTATATTGCAACTTCCATAGGTGAGGTGTCATTCTTTGTGGTTTTAATGTGGTCTCTTATTTCCCATTGAAACGATGTTTTTCGGTAGTTCGATACCTATGATTCTTAGAGAGGAAGTGTCTATACTCATCAAACACCTCCTTTCCTAAACTTTTTGATCGACGAGATTTCATCTTAGGACCACAAACTGGACATGCAAATTTTCCCTTTGTTTGAAGACCTACAAAAGATGGATTAACTATGTCAATTATAATATATTATATATATTGAATAATGAATTATTTAAAAAACATGCATGATTAATATATCAACTTCATAAAATTAAATACTATTAAAGTGCACATTATAATTACATACCACAAAAATGTGTTAGCCCCGGAGCATCATGAATTGTCCATGCAATCATTGCATGGAATTGAAATTCCCTTTTCCCTATTGGTCTAGAGACATCATACATGGTGATGCCATTCCATACATTCATATATTTAACTTGGTATTTACCTAATTGATTTGAACAGATACAATATATAATTATTTCAACCATTTTACATACATAAATAATATATATGATTAAATGAAAAAAAAAATATGACATTATATTGCAGCAAATACGACAAATGAGATGCTACTGCATTAAAAAAACATTGGTGTAAACAAATACCTAGAACAATCATTGCCAACATTATATTCTCCCTCTTTATTGACGTCCATGGAGGAATGTTATTGTTGATAACAAAACATGCCACATCGAGTAAATAGATCTCATCTCTACAAATGGATTGACACCATCTGCTGCCAAAAAAATCCTAACATTATGAGGTTATTCTTTAAAGTGTGTCCATTTTTCCTACATGTCTTTAAATGCAGAACCATATACAGGCATTAGAAGAATTCCATATTCACTTATATTTCATGCATGGTAATCCGTCAATTCTGCTAATTTTTTGCACCTAAACAATCGTTGCAAGCGTGGAATAATGGGAATATAACGAAGAACCTTGTGAGGCACCTTTTTTGTTACTTGATCTATTCGATATCTATTGTTATGACATTCAGGGCATCCCGTTTCAAATTCATATTTTTTATAATATATAATATGATCATTGGGACATGCATCAATTGCTTGATACTCCATTCCAATATATTTCATGATGGAAGATAAATCTCGATGTGTTCAAGGTAAAATATTTGATGGTGGCAACAAATATTCATCTATCAAGCTAGTACAACAAATTAAAAAAAAAAATGGTTAATATAATATCAAGAATATTAACAACAAGTATTTCATTCATATTAATTTTACCGATGAACTAACAATACAATTTTTAGAGAAAGAAGGACAAATTTTATCATGATCATATATATATGTGTGATCGATGAAATATATTACATACCTTAACATATGTGTGATCGATGTGTTTGAAAAATCATTCATAACCTTCAAGTTCATTATAAACAATATAGCAGAGAGAAGAGTTATGTTGGAGCCTTCATAAAGGGGTTTGTATGCCTTCTCAAGTAGAGGTAAATCATGAACATCATCAAAGTTGTCATTTTCATGATCATCATCGTGATCCATTTTAACATTAAATGTATCATGGATCAATGTATTTTCACCATCATCCTTAAATATGTTATCAGCATGATCATCGTCTTCCATATGATCATTAACTTGATCTTCAGTATTTGCAGCTCCATGTTCCTGCGGCGCTTGTTTTGCAACCACATTATCCATGTGTGGATATGCCCTAGAAGGAATTTCCTTTATAATTAGAAACCATCAAAATATATTGGTGTATATATAAATAATATAAAAATGATATATACATTTACAAAAACAATCAAAATAAAAACATGTATAATGAAAAACTTACAAATGGATGATATTCATGCCCCCCTCAACGTGTCCATGTTCCCTACAATGTATTTTAGTTGTTGAGATCTTTAATCTTCTCCTATTAAATCCCATGCATTGACTACAAGGACAATAACATTTCCCATCACCCTTTCTTTTCACTCCATCCCACAATCTTGCAAGTAATTTTTTATTTTGTTCTTGTGGATCAAGAATATTGTTATGTGACATTTTCTTTTACCAAGCTTGAGTCATGATTACTGATCTTAAAAAATTAAGCTCCACACTTCAAATATTTGTAATGATAGTAACAAATAAAATAATTCTGGTTTTTCGCAAGAAGAACAATCCTCGTAACCTATGCAAGTCATCGCTAGTATAGCACAAATGTTCAAATGTTTCTAGCATTCGAGGTTTATACAAATAAATAGGCATCGGATTTCCGACGACAATGCATTATTGAACGTTATTGTAATAAATGTGAGGAGTGGTTTACTAAGTCCATGTCAAAGGGAAATAGACTTGTGATATTTTTTGGAAGTCGGATATCCGACGCCTTCTCCAAGGTTGTCGGATATCCGACGATGTCAGGACTAATTCGAAAAAAACTCAACAAAATTACAGTTTCTAAAGGTAAAATTTGATGACAATGCAATTTGTTTGGGTGGCGTTGGAGGATGTCGTCAGATTTTGGATTCAAATGTAGTTGTGTAAGAAGTGAGGAATTTTACTTGGTTACCTTGGGAATAGAACTTATTGAGGTGAGGAATGACTATATCCTCACTCAAGCATTTTTTAATCGCACTAGGCTAGGTGAGATAGGAAGGATTATCACCCTAGGCTTATAGCTTGAAAAAAAACTCAATTAGCCCTCAAGAAACAAGTTCTTAGAGCTAGTGTTATTATAAAATATGTATGTTTTTGATGTGAAATAATTTTTTTAAAATAGAAAAGTTCTTGCAAATGAAATGTATAAATAGTTGAATAAGTAAATGCAAGATAACATAAATCTAAAAATTCAGTATACAACAAGTCTCAAGAATGAGAAGAAATCAACAGATGATTTTATTGATATATTTCTGAGTTACAATTAAGTTTCTCTTTACAAACCCCTACGAGGGTTTGGATCATAATAAGAATTAAAATTCTAAGATGTAATTTTAACTCATACATAGAAAACTGGTGTATCAAAGAAAAAGACTAAGAATGAAAATAAATTGGATCAATCCAAGCTACAAGTGCATCATACTCTTGACTCTGCAAAACTAGCATTAATCAACACTTAAACTAAATTCAGAACTTCTAATTAAGACTAAACATACTATCAATATGAATGAATTGTTGGAAATTTGGTTGTCATTGATTTCAACCCTTGAAGATTAATGTCAACCCTTGGAGAATTTTGAATTCCCCATAGATGTGGACAATATCGTTGGACAGTTCGTTGTCATTTGTATGATTGAGATTGATGGTGAGTTAGTTGTCATTGATGTCCTTGGATGTCAACAATTGTGCACTTGAAGAAGTTCAATAGCGAATTTTGGTAGCCCCGAAGGTATGGTTATGGGACCCGTAGTTGATCAAGGAATAAATACATGAAGGTCAGTGTACTTGCAAGTACAACTATCATAGATGGATAGTACGCGTCATGCCATTTCTAGTGATATATGGTACACCATGTAGTTCCTCATGGTTGAGGAGATATGGCTCTATGAAGTTGGAGGACCCTCAAGAATAATATAGAATCCCCTAGAAGGTCAACAAGAAGTTAATTATTCTAGAAGCCTCTAGAAGGTCATCAAGAAGCTTGACCAGTCAAAGTGGTTGCAACAAGAAATTAATCATGGGTAAAGTAGTTGTAACAAATAAATTATGATTTTAATAATTATGGGTAAAGTAGTTACAACAAGAATGTGGGTTAGCTCTAGAATAAGGAAAATGGATCAAACGGTTACAAGGTAGCCCCTAAAGGAAGTCACTTGGGAAGTATAAATAAGACTTCAAAATACTCCCATTAGAACCTATTGAGTATATTGAATATATATAAGTGATTGAGGTAACCAAGGATATATAAGGCGAATTTCAAAGGGAAGGTGAAGTGAATAAGGCCAAAAATCCGAGGGAGGATGAAGTCTTTTGATGATGTGTTCTAAGGTATGTTATTTATATGTCATCTTACCATTTTAGCTATAACGTTTTTTTAAAACAATTCAAACACAGAAAATCAGATTCTGTTGAAAATTCATATCAAGGTACCTATGGTAGAAATTCCATATTTTGGGTCATTGTACTCTTGGAGATACATTCTATGGAAGATAGGGCTTTTGACTAGTCCTTAAACTAGTTTTAAACAAATGTTCCAGGTAAAAAGTCGTAACTTATTCATAGAGAATCCAAATGATGTGAGAAAAATTTAAATGGAAAGAGTACAAGCCATAGTTTTTTTTGTGCAAGTTTCAGAATAAGATATCAAATATTGAGCACGTGGCATGCCATACAAGTTCACTCTCTAGAATAGGATAGAATTCAGCAAGGTCTTCCATTTTCTCTATAACGCATTTTCAGGAATGATTCAAGGAGTGAACTTGGAGGAATTTCAGAAGACATATTGAAGAATGTTGGGTACAAGCTTCAGAGCTTATTCATTACATGTACATAGTTATGCTTGTTGAAATTTAGGGTTTGTGACTAATCCAAAAGTAGTCTCGTGAGACTAAGGTAAAGGTTGATGAAGATAATGTTCTGTTGTCGTTGAAGTTGAGGAAGGTATGTAGGTCTATGATCACATACACTAGGTCAGCTACAAGATCAGATGTATGTTTATATGCTTAGTTTGAAGTTGCATCTTGGTGATCTTGTGGATCATACTTGAGGCATGCCTTGGTGAGTTTTCAGTATATGTCTTGTGGTACATATTGGATGTATTATACATGTTGTTTTAGGCACATTGTTGATGAATATCTAGGCTACATTGGTATATCTTTTGATGCATTTTTTGGCACATGGTTGAGGTGCATGTTGGAAATTCCATTGGTTGTATATCAGTTATGTTTTGGCACGTAATTTGATGTGAAGAGTACCTGGTTCATGGTTTATCGATGATGTGGCATACATATCTTGGTTTAGTGGTAAAAACACATCTTGGTGATTTTGATATATGATCTAGAAGCACATCTTGGTGATGGTTGTGATCTTTTTTGGTTGATGCACATCTTTGTGATATTGTGCATATGGTTGAGAGTTGTTCTCAGTGATTGATCTATGTGAGTAGATATGGTTTGGTTGATGAGGTTGACAGTGTTAGGTTGATGTGACAGGTTATGGTGACATGTTGACAGTGACAATGATGGTATATCAGTATAGTGATGGGCACAGTGATAGGTTTATGTGGTAATGGAAGTTTAGTCTACATTTATATTTCAAGGCGGAAGGACGGGGCAAGGAAAGGAGGTTGTAGCCTCCTTTCGGTTGGTGCCAAAGAATCACAAAGTTGGAGATTCCTTCAGATTGAAGCCTGTAAACTAGGGTTTTGGACATGGTGTTGTGTTGTCATTGATGTCAACAAGGGTTAATATGGATTTATCATCCAAAAAATAATTGTGACATCCTGCTCTACTGAACACACTTTTATTGACTTATTCTTTGAGGACACTTGCATGCAAGTTATCCGGTTATGGTACAGTGTTATTTTTTTTCGATTATGGATTATACTTGATGATGATGATGTGTTGTGACTTATTTTTATTTGATGTATATGTATTGGCAGATGTTATTGACGAGTTTTCTTATGTGTGCAGGACACATGACATGTTGTGGATGTTGATGGCATCAATGGACTTCCTTGGACTCCGGATTGAGTCATGGAGTGAATTGTATTTTGATTAAGTATTTCATTTTATGCACTTGTGACATATGATTGAGTACAATATGATTTATGTATATGGATTATTGACATGGTTTTTATTAGTGGATGCAGGCTTGACGATGCTTGCTAATATGACTCACATAAGGAGTAGAGGGGCCATGCACAAAAACCAAACATTGAGGGAGAAGTGTGGAAACATTCCTGTCACAGCCTACTAGCACTCCCAATGTGGCCAAATGGTAGGTTAACGATTACCTATTTTGATAGATCCACGATGTCGTGAGGGTGGACTAAGACAATCACTCATGAAAATTCTAAAGGGTACGCAATAAGGAAGATTCCTTATTTCTTAGAAGTCCTTAATATCTCACATGGTTGACCAAATGGAGTGTTGACTCCAAAGGTTCGGACAAACTTCCAAAACCAGTCAAAGGCGAGTGGTACCCTTGGAGCATAGAGGTGCGTCTTGAAGGGCACATCGCATAATTAAAACTTGAGTCAATAAATCTAGGTGGCCTAGAAAATATTGAAATGATTAGACCTTGTTGGAATAAAATAATTAATTACACCATAAATTGTTAATTATAAAGCCCAATAAAAGTCTAAGCCTAATTCCAAGTCTAAATTTAATTAAGGGACTAAATGAATTATGGCATAAGTTAAAATATTGAAGAATAGTCAAAATCTAGGAAAAAGGGGAATAAAATCTAAATATTGGATAAATTGCACATGTGTACATGAAAATAATAAAAGGGATTTTTATCCCGGATGGGGTGCCACGTAGTGGAAGGAGGCCATGCAATGCTCCCATGAACTTAGCCATAAATATGGTCAGCCTCCATCCCTCACTTCAATATTGAATGGAGGGTGAGCTTAATAACTCACAAAGGAAGGGAGGACAACTCCCTCGTGTTAGTTTAATGGCGGTCTTGTGGATTAATGGTAGGAGGTGGGTGAGTACAATAGTCATGTCAACCCCTTGGATATCTATCTTGCTCATGCCTGGCTTGCACTATTTCACCTCTGAGATTCGTCACCTTGCTCGTTTCGGGAATTGGGTTATTACACAATGGGTTCTCCAGGCTGTAATTCAGTGGATTATTCGCCCCCCTAGCTCATCCATGCTGAGAGAGAGAGGAAATCCTAGGAACATACCTTCTTGGTACAGTTATGCATCCAAGTAGAGATGCCTACAGAATCTGGAACGAGCCTTGTCCATTGCTAGGACTCAGTGCACCACAAGGCTGCATAATCCGCCAATGGCCTACATCGAGGAGGAATTCCCGGAGGAACCAATCCAGGTTCCACCAGAATCCCTCCTCTACATGGTCCTGGACGATTGCTTGCACCCCGATACCAACAATGTTGATACAGGTACAAAGGCTGTCATGGAAGGCACCACATGCGTTGTTCAGAAGGAATTCTTGGAGGAACTCCTCCACATGGCTCCAAGCGTTTACATCCAAGGTAGCACTAGTGAAGCAGTTGTAGGAGCTGAGGCAGACAAGGATGAAGACACCAACACTACACAGGAGAATTTCCCCATCTTGGTGCCTCCACCGCTGAATGCAATCTCAAAATATGACCCAAATCCCCTTAGCCTCTTCAGACCGGAACAACTGGAGCTCATTTTTTATCTCAGAAGCTACATGGCAGACCAGCTTCATCGGGGCACCCTAATTAGAAATCTGATTGATATTTTGTTCGATGCATTCTCGAATGCATCGGCCAAGCAGCAATGCTTGACCTATGTTTAACCCTTCATGTTATAACCCAACGACGTCACTTTTTCTGGAGCTTCAAACGACAGATCCCATGGTGCATAGAACCTGACCAAATATTAGTTTTGTGCAATCCTCTTAGCTCCACCAGCACAGTGATGGTGCTTCCTTCTTCTTATCCTCAACTGGTACTCTGCACATTTCCTGTCTAGTTTTCTTTTTTCAGAAGTTGTTAGTTTGTTCTATATTACAAAGACATCTCTGTCAATACAAACATTTTCCAGCTGCTCTGGTTTCCAATTGGTAGAGCATGTGGCGGATACATTTTTTGGCCGAAAGTATAATAGGAGGCCACATGTTCCAGTTTCCACTACTTTGGCAGAACAAGTGGAAGGCCAATGACATGTATCTATTTTGTATTGTGACAACACAGTAATAGGATTTACCCTTTTTATTTACAAAAAAAATAAAAGGTATTTTTTAAATAGAATGAAATAAAATATGAGAGAATAGGTGTACACGTAGAATAGTATCTAGAGTCAAGCTACCATTAGTCTAACTAGAAGAAGACTCTTATTCCAACTCTAACCAAGATCTAGTTAGGAGACACTCATTAAATGAGAATCTGGGGAACAAAGGGACAACTAAGAGTGAAAATAGGAACACATTGGGGAATGTGAGGGAAATTGGTTTTTTAAATAAAATTAAATGGTAATTACTTGTGCAACTTGGGGAGAGGGTGACAAATGTGTGGATGAATAATACTAATTAAATTAATTAAAAATATAATTAATTATGCATGAGGACATGTGTCATTGAGGAATTTTCTATAAAACAAATGTGGTAGAAGGGAAATGGATCTCTCTTTTACTTGGTAAGGTTATGCTGCCAAATTTTTTTGGACTGTGTTTTACTTGTGAGAGTTGGGATACCAAGCTTGAAGAAAGAGAGGAAGATCTTCCTTGCGAGGCAAGCCTTGGAGCTATTGTTTTTTGGTTTCTTGTGTGTGTCCCCTTTGTGGCTTGGGGGGTTAAGGGGGAAGAAGAGTACCCCTAGCATTGGTTGTGAGTTATTGGTGAAGTTTTTTGATTGGCAAGCAAAAGCGAGAAGGATTGATGCAAGTCTGTCATTGAAGATCAACATCATATTTCACTATTCCTAGTTATGGTATTGTGCATTTCAATTATTGTAGTTGATTGTGATAAAATGTTAGGATTATTAAGTTTCCAATCTGAAGATTACCTTGAGAATTGTTGGCACAAGGGAAGACCCAGGGTTCAACGCTACAACAACGCACCATAAAAACCCTAACTACCGTCCCTTTCGATAACACCTGTGAAGCAAATGAAGTCTCACCCGAGGCAAAGGCAGGGGTGGTTGCAGGACTCAGGTGTCTACAACCTTAGCTGGGATACAGATCTGTGATTATGACACTTAATAGAGCACTTAACATTGTTAGTTCATCATTATTTACGTAATATCTACTTCATAGATAAAATAGAGCGTCGCAACATTCACCTTGACCTAATGTATATAAGCACTTAGCACACAGGATTAGATCAGATCTAGCAGACTCAAGCACTAAGCAAGTTCACAGATGTCATATCTAGCATCCAGATTCATCATAAGCACAAATCATAAACAAATATTTATATCTACACCAAATCACTTAACACATCAAAACATCACACAGAGAAGAATAACACAGTATTTACGTGGTTCACCCCCACCCTGGGGCTATGTCCACCAACTCTTATTCTTTATTAGCTTCAATCAGTCATCTACATGCACAGAGCCACAAAACCCTTACTCTGCATAGGACAGGAGATCTACGCAGCTCGCTAGATCCTCCTTTATTGCATTATAGCATAAAGCCTTCACAGTCTCTTGCACTTATCTCTACAAGTCTCATACAGTATGCACGAAGCCTTACAATTCTTGATCACACAGATCCAACTCTTAGCACTTAGCCAAATTGCACAACTATTGCACACTACTTCTTACATTGCCTAGCCTTCTATTTATACATACAAAATAGGCCTAAACATGGGTAAACCCATGGGTTGACATCCCATTCCTATTAGATATTCCCAAATCACAAAAAAAGGACCCAAAAAGGGGTCGAGATCCCATGATCTTTGCTTCGTCTTGCGCTCTGTCTTAGACAGGCTGTCGAGTCCCAAAATAGGTCAAACTTGACCAAGGATCTCCCAAAACTTGGTCAAGGGCCAACAGGCCCCCAACACTCACCTGTGACTCATCCCGAGGCACTTCAAATCTGACCTTTCTATTTTACTTCGAACGCCTCGAGCTTCTTCGACTTGTTGTTGTGCCACAACCTCATGTTCTGTGAACTCCTAGATGAATGCATCGTTGATCGATCCCTCTAGACGTTGTTCAACTGTAGTGACAACCTGCTCTAGTTATGCTCCTTGGCCTTCTACTTCTGTAAACAATTGATAGGCCTTATCTTGCACAGGTTGGAGTTTATGAGTTACCTCCATAACTCTACTCTGAATAGTATGGATTTGTTGTTGTGTAGTGTGTTTATCTTGGGAGCACTTCATTCTTTCCACAGTTAATAGGGACTTCAGTTGCACCTGTATATTTTCGGCTTAATACTTCACCTCTTGGAGTTGCGACTCTAGTGCCTTCAATTCTGGGTTCTCCATGAGTTGTTCATATGTCTGGGCACTGCGATCAATGAGGTGCTTAAGTTCCAAGGTAAGAGCCTTGAGCCTTTCAACTGCGCTCCTGGTGGTTGCTTCCCTTTGGTCTCTTAAATCTTGTGGGGTCTCGGGTACTATGCATAGTTCCAAGTCTGTGATGTGTTGTTGTAGCTATTGGATCACTTATTCAAGTTGCGCTACTTGTTGTGGAACTCGATCTTCAGCCTTTACTTCTACGACTGTCACAGAACAAAGTGATATGTTGACCATTTCCTTTACTTCGAGTTGCTCCGTGAGAAACTGTTCATTTTCTTGCTATAGTTGTTCTTTTTCTTTGTCAAACTTTTCTTGGAGAGCAAGCTTTTCTCGTTCTGCAGCACTGCATTTCTCTACTAGTACCCCTTGTACTTGTGTCAAAGCCTAGGTGGCTTGCGCTATTTCTTATTGTGCTCGTCGAAGGCAAGCTTCGACTGTATCGGCTAAGAAGTGGAGTTGATCTGGCTCATCTCCCAATTCTGGCTCTCCCAGCGCAGTGGAGACTGTGCGGCTAGACTGTATGGCTTGATGTACCCCTCGAAGTTCAGTCTCAATTTGATCATACAAATCCTCTTGCTTTTCTTCTTGTTTCTCTGTTATTTCTAGCGAAGCATTTTGCAGGGCTTCTATGAGGAAGTCGAAGTCATCGGAGGTGAGGACGGTCTGCATCTTGGTCATGGTGGAGTTCGCTTTCTTTCGGAAGGAAGGTTTTGGAGGCGAACTTTTTATCTTCTTCAGGGGATCAACCTCATCTCCTTGGTTCTGTTCGACTTCTTTGTCACCTAACTCTTTGCCATCACCCCCTTGCTCTGGTGATATGGAGGCAGTCTTCATGGATGCACTGTCTAATTCTTGGACCTCTTCAGTTTTCTTTGCCCCGCTAGGTCCAGGTGTATCCTGTGCATTTTTTGGGCTATCAATGTCGGATATCTCCGCAGGGTCTTCTAGAATAAGGAGGTCTGCCGACCAGTCATTGGTGATCTCCTCCAAGTCCTCATCCATCAGATTGTAGTAGGACTGAAGTTGTTTCTTGTGTTCGTCAGCACGCATTGTGATGTAAGTAAAATGTTGATATGCATTGAACTTTAGCAAAGGCCTGAACCGGTGTAGAGTGTTCGGAGTCATGCGAGGCTCAGATTGTATGGATACTTTCAGCTGATTGTAGTAGGTATGAAAAACAACATTTGACTGCCATTTTTTATTCATGTCGCTTGAGTACCACATTGTACTGAACTTCGTGGCCAGTGGTTCAAAAGGCTCGACGTCCAGGAAGGTCGTACCTTCCGACATCTCCCAGGCAATAAAAACTATTAGTATCAAAAGCCAGCTGAAATGAAATTCATATTCTTGATCTTGTGTTCCAACTGCAATCGAGTTCCAACTGGTTCACCAGGTACTTTGCCCAGTTCATCTGAAGGCCTTTCGTGCACTTTCCTGCGAGGTTGACTACAAAACCGGTGACTTGGGTGGGTCTGTTCTTTCATACTAACTTCCCTGCAATAAACTGACAGGCGAGGCACACTGCACACTCTATATAGAATCTACTTTGTAACCTCGCGTGCCCTTCTCGACATCGCCATAAGTTTCCTTGATTCATTGTGCTAGAGCACAATCCATGGCTTTTCCAGGGTAAAAATCCTATGGATCGGGTCCTTGCATACTCAACCCCGTGATCCAATTGATCAATGTCAGATCAAATGTTATACGATGGTTTAGCCACAAGTAATCACCATGGTAACAAGACCATAACAACTTGACACATGCATTTACCTCCTGGTGTCGTCTGAAGTGAGGAATCTTCATGACATTAAGCAGGGTGGACTACATGAGGTTCATAGTCCATGACTGGGGGATTATCTTTGAATTCTTCCCCTTAATCTGGGTCAGGTACTTATGTGGGGTGAGCATGTTGTAAACTTTGTGATCTCCAAGGTTGAAGTCACTAAACTTCAATGCCGCAATCTTATCTTGGTCTACTCGAACTACGTGTATCCCCTTCAGGAGGTATGCAGTGACCAAGGTGTATTCGAAATCTATGGGCACGTTGTCTCGATTTACTATGCCGCTTAGGGGTGGAATATAGGTAGGTAATATGGTCGGGATCAATTTAGCATTTGCTAGATCATCCCTGTGCTTGGTTCGCTTTTCAACAGATGGTCGGGATGGTCCGTCTTTGGGAGCAGTGGATGGAAAGGTTGACAGTTCTCTCGTTGATGATGCTTGTACACCTGTAGACATCAACATGAATCTTTCAATCATGAGGTCGATCAAAAATTCTTCAACATCTTTCTCTACAATGCTCAATTCGTTTGACATACACACTCGAGGTTAACAATATCAGGTTCGGGGAATAACTTAGACACTATAATAGGATAGACAACAAGAGTGTGATGTTCACTGTATAAAATCAACTTAGTCTGTGGGCTCAAACTCTCAGTTGGAAAAAGTGTTCTCGGTGCATGGCACGATGGAATAAATAGGTAACTCGACAATGGGTCGCTTGCAACAGGTATGAAGCCTTCATTAACTCTGTTTTGTTTGTTATGGCGCGGTCCCAACGGTCGGATGGCGAGTTGTCTATCCATAAATGTCTTTTTGTCCGTTCAGAGCATTGGTCTAATGATTATAATGTCCCCAATAGCTATATTGTGTCACCATGGCGAAGTGCCATGTGTCGCTATTCTGATATCCCGACAAAGCTCCAATTTTGAAAAAAAATCTTCTACGAGATTTCCTCTGGGACCTTCTACAACTTGTCGATCTTAGCTTGCTTCTTGCTTAGCTTTCTAGCCTTCTTCCCAATGAGTTTTTTCTCGGTATGTATTTTTCCGTTCTGAGTCTTATTTTCTTTTGACACAGTGACTTCGCATTGTTGAGGTCATTTCCTAAGATTCACAGATGATCCTTCTTCTTTATCTGGAATACGTACTTCAACCTTCAGTGGTTCTTCTAGTGTTCTTGCAACTTCGACATCCGGGTCTCTAGTGTTAAATGGCTTTGATCTGTTCTTATTTTCTTCAATCAAGTGTACGATCCTTTTAGTCATGAATTCTTTTAAATCTTAATTATTTTGTTCTAAAACTTTCTCTTCTTCTTGTCTTCTAGCCTGATCTCTTTCAATCCAAGGTTTTACTAGTAGCATGGTAAATGGGGCACTGCTCTCGATAAATTTAATAATCTCAAAATCTTCCTCTGTCGAAGTTCCATTGGCATTCATAGGTATCCGAGTGAGCTTTCCACATAGGTTTATCAACTTTCCTTTGAATATTCTTATTCATACTAGTGAAGGAATCATAGCAGGCTTCCCTATAGCTTCTCACATTCTCTTTGTCATAATATTCACCTGTGTTTCCTCATCTAGAGCACAGTCAACGTCGAAGTCTCCTATTCTTGCTTCAAGGCATTCTTTTTCTTTGAAGATCCCTGATAATCAGACATGTCAGTGATCATTCAGGGTTTCTCTTATCTGTAGCAATACTTTATTTTATACTTCCTGGGATTCTGTCATAATCCTAGTTTATGGATCTACCTTACGCTTTTCTTGTCTCATGTTCATTCCTTCAAGCTTAGCAATCATTCTAAGACAATCAAATACTTCATTTTCCATAGCTTTACAACAAAGACCATTGGGTCTTTTCCCAGGGCATTTCTTAGCAAGATGTCCCAGTCTTTTGCAACTGTAACAGGGGGTTAATCCTCTCTTTCTTTTAAATGATCCCCAACCTTTCCTATACTACGCACTAGGATCATGGTAGCTAACTTGCAAAAAAATCTTTCTAGGATCCTGCATACACTTATTTGTCCAAACATTTTTTCTATGCATAGATATAACATATTTTTTACTATTCTTATCAGATCTATTCATATCAAACCTTCTTTCATCTATGAATACCCTAGTTTTCAAGCTAGGATACAATGTATCAAATATACCTAGATCCATGCTTTTAGAAACAAAAATTTCCACTCATCTTACTTCTACAGAGCACAAAGCTTTCAGATCTAGAACTTTTCAATATTCTTTCCTTTATTGGCACAGAGCTTTCAGATCTTACCTCTTTTAATCAAGAACTCTCACTTTTACCTTTCTTAGAGCACAAAGATTCCAGATCTTACCTCTTTTCTTTAGATTGGACTTCTTTTCCTTAGCACAGATCTTGCCAAACTAGTAGAGTACTGCACACTAGAGCAACAGATCTATGCACAGAGCTTTCACAATTTCAGGTCAAATCTTTGCATAGAGCTTCTTCTTTCTCAGTTCCCAGCAATCACAGTTTCAGTCCTAACAACAGAACCATTTGTTGGCACAGGGGCAAACCCAGGGTTCAACTCTACAAAAACGCACCAACAAAACCCTAACTACCAACCCTTTCGGCAACACCTGCGAAGCAGATGAAGTCTCACACGAGGTAGAGGCAGGGGTGGTTGCAAGACTCGGGTGTCTACAACCTTAACTGTGATATAGATCTGTGATTATGACACTTAATAGAGCACTTAGCATCGTTAGTTCATCATTATTTACCTAATATCTACTTCACAAATAAAACAGAGCATCGCAACATTCACCCTAGCCTAATGTATACAAGCACTTAGCACATGGGATTAGATCAAATCTAGCAGAATCAAACACTAAGCAAGTTCACAGATGTCAGATCTAGCATCCAGATTCATCATAAGCACAAAGCATAAACAGATCTTTCTATCTACACCAAAGCACTTAACAAATAACACATAAACACATCAAAACATCGCACAGAGTAGAATAACACAATATTTACGTGGTTCACCCCCACCCTGGGGCTACGTCCACCAACTCTTCTTCTTTATTAGCTTCAATCAGTAATCTACATGCACAAAGCCACAAAACCCTTACTCCGCATAGGATAAGAGATCTACGCAGCTCGCTAGATCCTCCTTCCTTGAGTTACAGCACAAAGCCTTCACAGTATCTTGCAATGACTTGCATTTAGCTCTGCAAGTCTCATACAGTATGCACGAAGCCTTACAATTCTTGATCACACAGATCCAACTCTTAGCACTTAGCCAACTTGCACAACTCTTGCACACTACTTCTTACATTGCCTAGCCTTCTATTTATACATACAAAATAGGCGTAAACATGGGTAAACCCATGGGCCGACATCCCATTCCCGTTACATATTCCCAAATCCCAAAAAAATGACCCAAAAAGGAGTCGAGATCCTACGATCTCTGCTTCGTCTTGTGCTCCATATTTAACGGGTTGTTGAGTCCCAAAATATATCAAACTTGACCAAGGATCTCCCAAAACTTGGTCAAGGGCCAACAAAAACATCAAAATCCGGCCATGATATTCACTGTTACAGTTATTTGTTATATTACAAATGTTAATTGAATTACCTGTTGTAACTCGAATTGAGTGTGTTATTAGAATGAATTTTGTGAAATGTATATCGTATTTAGCGCCTATGCATCTATAAGTTATGCATTTATAGGTTATTGATTCACTATTAATAAAATGGTTGTGTGTCATTAGCTTCTCCGATTTTGTTTCAGATATGTTTTGAATCAACTCTAATGCCTTCGTATTTAAATATCAATTAGGGTTATATTGATTAGTTCTGCATAAAATTTAAATTAAATCGTACTCGTGAATGAATTTATCTTGTGTATTTGGTTATTCTACAGAAATCGGATATCTATGATAGGTTGAGGAAAAATCAGTTTTTATGAAGGGAAATTCATGAATTTTGGTTCATTTCCCTAAGCATCATGTATTTGTCTTGTGTTGAGAAATATACACCTCATCCTTCAATAATTAATAGCGAGAAATATACTCCTTCGTTGGTGAGTATTATAATTATAAAACCTTAAATCCTCAAACTTTTCTCCCTCCCATCAGTCAGATATTTTAAAAGGAAAACAAACAAAAAAATCTTATTCAAAACAATAATTATAATAAGTATTGAATCATTCTCACTGTATCGTTTTTCTAGTACTTAAGATAATAATAAAATGTTAGTGTGAATGATTCATTACATGGAGGATTGGATTACAATAAATTAGTTTGATAAAGTAACATTGCTCATATATACACAAGTACTTATACACATTTAAAACATATAAGTTATGTCTATATAAGAGATTAGAGGAAGAAAAGATTATTGAATTATAAACAGAATGATCTCTATATCATTGAGTCTCTTTAATTAAAGGATTATTTAATGATTTTTAATTATTGATTGGAATTATCGACTTGTATACGTTGACCTATGTATTAAGATTTATAATATTAATAATATTGATTTATATGTAATTCACTTGAGGTAATTGCTTATAATAATAACAGATTAATGATTATTATTAGGAATTATATAGAGAGAGAGACCTAATAAGGAATATAGTTATCTTTAATAATGCGTCTTGGCATCTTATATGTATCTCTTAATTGTCTTGATTGTTATTGGACCACAAAGGTTCTTGATAAGATAGAAAAATAGACATAAGCATAACAGTAATCAATTATTGAATGAGAATTATTGATAATTGAACTTTTTGAGTGTTTGAAGTAAACTATGTTAGTCTTGGAGTAAATTTTTACATTGGAAAATGCTTAATTGGTTCTATATATAAACAAAAATAATAATAGATAGATTGTCTTACATTTATGTTCAATTTAGGGTGGTCATTACAAGTACCCTGCTATACTAGTTGCAGGAATCGACAATAAAGAACGAAGAACAATGTTAATCATTGGATCAAAATAAGAGTACGATCGAACGGTAAAGAACGAAGAACAATGTTGATCATTGGATCAAAGTAAGAGCACGATCAAATGGTAAATAACGAAGAACAATGTTGATCATTGGATCAAAATGAAACCATGATCTAACGGCTCATATATTTTTCCGTGAGTCCATTGAGCACCCCCAAAAATGGATAAGTATCATATTTTATCGATCAAACTCATATCACTTAAAAAAAATTAAGTATGGTTAATTATGGCGGTAAAGAAATTTGGGTGTACATTTTGATGACATATGAGAAGAAATATGATTCCACAAGTCTGTGAACCCGAGAAGAATCATTTAAAATTTTTCTAAGTACAGGTTCATTTTGGAGGTAGCAAAAGTTGGGCGTGCATTTTGATGACACCCGAGAAGACATGTGAGTGTAACAACCTGTTTCCCCCATTTGTAAAAATAACTGGACTGGCCAAGAACTATGGCAAACTCATAAATGTGAATATGTGACGTAAATGGACCTTGAGTAAAAGGTCAATAAATGTGAATAAAATTATGAATTTTATTGCAGGACTGCTGAGAGGGGACGTGCAGAAAAGAGACCACGATGGAGGTGGAAGGCACCTGGAAAGGTGGCGTTAACTTCCACCGAGAATTAATAACATATTTGGACTCCACTGGTCCGGAGAACCAAAAGCGGCTCGCTGGCCCCGAATTAAATGCCTCGCAGACTGGTAGGTTGATGGCTCCTCAGGAATTAATGAGGGGTGGGGAGGTGAACCGCCCATCCGTAGAGTCATCATGATTGGCCAGTGCGAGGGTAATTGCGCCACACGCAACCTCGCAAGAGGATAAGGCGTGGGGTNGGGGGGGGGGGAAGATGTGAGGGGAGAACTCTGGCAATATGCAGAGTGAGTGATAGCAGAGAGGAAGGATTGCAACCTTCACTCCTGGTCACTGGCAAACAGAGACGCAGTCTCACAACATCGTGGTCTCAGCTCGGGGGTGGCTAGTGGTAAATCCGCTGGGAGTCACTAAGCCTACGGTTGGGTGGAAATGAGCACCCCTCCCCTCTCAGCAGTTGCTTGACCCCTGTTGTTATCTCTGATAAGTGTTTTGCCTCTGGCATCTTGAAATATATATATATGCTTATTATGATAATTATGCTCATAAGTTGTGGAACTGCGAATGATTTCATTATAAGAATGATTGTATGGTGTTTTGATTAGTACTAGTAGTTGCATATTTATATGGAAAGACTACGTATGGTTTATGTCCTCATGAATTCGTTAGTTGTGTGCGTATTGTTCCAATTCAGACTTCACGCCTGCCTCTCGGGAGGACGACATCCTTATATACCTCAGGTAGTACCCTGAGGACCCTCCCCATAGGATTACCTTCCTTGAAAATCCCATCAAGAACCGGGAAGGCAGCTATGAAGGCGTAAGGCCTTAGTAACCCTGCATAAGGAGGAACGATCCTCTTGAAAACTGAGATGACAGCATAAGGATGAAGTGACAAATCGACGGATGAGATCCCGTCGAGAGATCTATGGTCACTCACGACCGTCAGATCAGAGGAAGGAGCTGGAAAGTTAAGTACCTTAACCTTATAGGTATGAGTCGATGGACGAGATTCCGTCGGGAAATTTGCGGACACACCTGACCGTTGGATTGGTAGGAGAAGGTAAGGTGTTAAGATGCCTTACCCCTTTGTTTTCTATATCTTCGTGGGCAGCGAGGAATTTGGGATCGTAGATCTCCAAGGTCCATGAGATTATCTGGACCATGGATCTTTTCCACGTCCAAGGAGTCGTGGAAGAATGCTTGGGTAGGAATTGATCTGGGCCGTCAGATCTCGGCTGGAAAAAACCCGACAGCCGTTGGATCTATCCGGAGTTACCCGAGGGTTAAAAACCCCCGTGAATCGGGATTTTCCATGGTGAAAAACCTGGGACGGATCTGAGCCGTCCAATTAACGGAGGTCACGTGTCGTAAGATCTTCCATTTCAGGAAATCGAGAATCGCAGAATCGGGATTCCTGTTGACAAGAGTTCGGGATTTTTCATGGTGAAAACCCCGGGATGGATCTGAGTCGTCCGATTGATGGAGGCCACGCATCGTGAGATCTCCCATTTCGGGGAATCGAAAATCGCGAGATCGGGATTCCTGTTGACAAGGGGTCGGGAATTTCCTGGGTGGAAACCCCGGAGCAGTTGTGGATCGTCTAATTTAAGGAGGTGACATGTCGAGAGATTACCCATTTTGGGAAAACAGGGATCGGGGATTCGGGAGTTCCGTTGACAAAAACTCAGGCTCTTGCCTTGAAAAATCTCGATCCATAATGTCGATAAAATAGCATGTGGCTAAATCATGATCAACGGCTCTCAGGTGGATTTTGGACCCCCCTTGCCATTCTTCCTTTAAGGGGGGGAGGGGGNTCATTTCGACCACCGTGTCGCGTTTCCCTCTTTGCCACCTGTGTTCCACTTAACCGCGCAACGGGGTCGTTTCTCATTGGCTGTTCTCTGGCCCTGTTGGGATTTGTTCCCATTAGCCATTTGCTAACCCTGTAGGGATTCGTCCCCATTGGTCGATCGCTATCCCTGTTGGGATTCGACGGTTGCCAAGTCAAATGAATCGACCTTACTGTAGTGCCGAAGCGCGAAATATGAAAGAGGTACTGCATTTATTCGGACTGTGATCATGACCCGTGACCACATGGGAGCGGGGAGAGAGAAAGAGCCATCTTATGCTGGTCCTCCATGGATGTTTAGGGCTTCTGATTCGGCAGAAGACCAGAAAAATCTGATTTAGGTAGTGAGTACCTGACAAAGTGGTATCAGAGCATGGTTACAACACTCGGCCTGATTGGGCTCATGAACGAGTTGCGCATAAGCTCTATTCGAAGTACTCCTACGAATATCAACCCCCTAACGTAACTCTCTTGTCCAGGATTGAAAACTTGGAAACAAGAACTCGACTGTGTATGCATGTGAAAGAATTATAAATTATGCGCAGATTATAAAAATATATCTAACTCTTGACTAACAATCAACGTTTGTATTTTCACCTAAGCGGATGATCAGTCACGGGAATTTACAGACGCATAGAATGGTGACTCACCAAGAGATGGGATAAGGCTCCCACAATAGAGATGAAGAGTTTAATGAAAGAAGAGCGATCGGAACCCCTCCAGACCTAACCAAGACTGTGAGGAGTCTCATGGTTGAGTTGCAAAGCTGCAAGGCCAACAATGAAAGGATGATGAAAGAACAAGAAAAGCAAACTGAAATTAATGCAGTGTTACTGTAGATCTTATCCGACCTACAGCGACAAATGCAGCATGAATCCGAAGTGTAGAAACATGGTCGTATCAGTGGCCATACTGAGAGGATCACCTCAAGAAAGTTCCACCCCAGAGGTAAAGGACCCGTGCCGGACGATTCCACTGAGAAGGAAGCTAGCGATTCAGAAGGCTCTTCCAGCAATAGGACTAGTTCCTATTCTCAAAGAAAACAGAAGAAGCAAAGACTTCCAAGAGTCATAAATTTGAGGAATTCAGAAAGGCCAAACCTCCCTCCTTCGACGGTGAGATAAATAAGGGAGAGGAAGCCGAGGCCTGGCTACTTGGACTGAAGAAATATTTCAAAGTCCATGATTTTACAGAGAATTTGAAGGTTCGAGTCGCCACTTTCAATCTGAACGGAAAGGCTTCCATCTGGTGGGAAGACCTTAATAATATGAAAGGGGTCCGCGAGGAGGACCTGTCTTGGAAACGGTTTGAGAAGTACTTCCGGAAGAAGTATTTGTCGGAAAGATATTTCGATGAGAAGGCTAAAGAGTTTTATGAACTCAAACTGGGACAACTTACTATAGAGGAATATGTCAACAAATTCCTCGACTTATTGAGATATGTACCCTACATCAAAGTAGAGAAGGCGAAGGCACAACGCTTCATCAGTGGGCTACCCAAGGAATACCGGAATCGAATTGAATTCAATGAGACAAATACCTTAGAAGACATTATTCGAAAGGCAACATATTGTCATGAACGATATGGACATCAGGCAGAGTCTCGTGGAGACTGGAGACAGAAGAGTGGTTAGAAATTTCAGAAAAAGGGGATCAAATCCTCAGGATTTAAGAGCTACAAGAAGAACCCCAGAATGAACTTTCCAACCCAGAGTGTACTCCAGCAGAACTTTCCATCATCTGACGGAAATAAAACTTCTGGACCTATACCAGTAAGGACTAATAACCCAAAGAAAGAACCTCTAAAATGTTGGGGTTGCGGAGAAGAGTACCTCCTGAGAGACTGTCCACACCAACAATAGAATAGTCGGAAATTTTATAACATTCAGGAAGCTACCACAGTCAATGATGTGGCAAGGAGTGTGTTGCAAATTTATGCAGCCTTGGATAATAACCAAGCTGACCACCAGGCTTCAGTGGTGGAAATCGAAGGTATGATTTTCAACCATCTAGTGTCTATTTTAATTAAACCTGGTTCAACTTTGAGTTATATAGCCCCTAAGACTGTGGATAAGTGTAAGCTACAGCCACAAAAAAAAACCAAGCCATGGTTGGTACACTTAGCCACTGGCACTAAAAGAAAGGTGGTAGAGTCCATACCAGCCTGCCAGTTAATGTTGGGTGAATTCCCCACCCAAGCAACCCTTAACGTATTACCCCTGGGATCATACGATTTGTTGATTGGTATGGACTGGTTGTCCACCCATAAAGCCAAATTGGATTGTTACCATAAAACCTTAGAATGTGTGAGCAAAGAAGGAAAAAGGATAACCCTTCAAGGGATCCGAAAACCTGTCTCGGTGAGAAAAATATCATCCCTACAAATGAGAAAGTATTGCTGAAAGGGATGTCCCCTATATGCAATACAGGTGTTGAAAACAACTGAAGGTGCTAAACCAAGCCCTAATGAACACACTATCTTGAGAGAATATAGATATGTATTTCCAGAAGAGGTACCCGGTCTACCTCCGAGAAGAGACATTGACTTCT
This sequence comes from Picea engelmannii, assembly GCA_009831015.1. Lineage (NCBI taxonomy): Eukaryota > Viridiplantae > Streptophyta > Pinopsida > Pinales > Pinaceae > Picea > Picea engelmannii. The sequence continues at coordinate 142,649 of ML794414.1, read as the reverse complement.
CGATAGAGCTTGCACCAGGAGCGGTGCCGGTGTCTAGGACACCTTACCGGATGAGCACACCTGAGTTAGTGGAACTCAAATTACAATTGAAAGAAATGATGGATAAGGGTTATATTCGACCCAGCGTGTCCCCATGGGGAGCACCAGTCCT
>ML794414.1:114558-132695 GCA_009831015.1 Picea engelmannii | reverse complement strand
TTCTTATTCTGATAATTATGCTCATAAGTTGTGGAACTGCGAATGATTTCATTATAAGAATGATTGTATGGTGTTTTGATCAGTACTAGTAGTTGCATATCTATATGGAAAGACTACGTATGGTTTATGTCCTCATGAATTCGTTAGTTGTGTGCGTACTGTTCCAATTCAGACTTCACGCCTGGCTCTCGGGAGGACGACATCCTTATATACCTCAGGTAGTACCCTGAGTAACCCTCCCCATAGGATTACCTTCCTTGAAAACCCCATCAAGAACCGGGAAGGCAGCTGTGAAGGCGTAAGGCCTTAGTAACCCTACATAAGGAGGAACGATCCTCTTGAAAACCGAGATGACAGCATAAAGATGAAGTGACAAATCAATGGATGAGATCCCGTTGGGAGATCTATGGTCACTCACGACCGTCAGATCAGAGGAAGGAACTGGAAAGTTAAGTACCTTAACCTTATAGGTATGAGTCGATGGACGAGATTCCATCGGGAAATTTGCAGACACACCTGACCATTGGATTGGTAGGAGAAGGTAAGGTGTTAAGATGCCTTACCCCTTTGTTTTCTATATCTTCGTGGGCAGCGAGGAATTTGGGATCGTAGATCTCCAAGGTCCATGAGATTATCTGGACCGTGGATCTTTTCCACGTCCAAGGAGTCGTGGAAGAATGCTTGGGTAGGAACTGATCTGGGCTGTCATATCTTGGCTGGAAAAAACCCGACAGTCGTTGGATCTATCTGGAGTTACCCAAGGGTTAAAAACCCCCGTGAATCGGGATTTTCCATGGTGAAAAACCCGGGACGGATCTGAGCCGTCCAATTAATGGAGGCCATGTGTCATAAGATCTCCCATTTAGGGAAATCGGGAATCGCGGAATCGGGATTCATGTTGACAAGAGTTCAGGAGTTTACATGGTGAAAACCCCGAGATGGATCTGAGCCATCCGATTGATGGAGGCCATGCGTCGTGAGATATCCCATTCCAGGGAATCGAAAATCGCGAGATCGGGATTCCTGTTGACAAGGGGTCGGGACTTTCCTGGGTGGAAACCCCAGAGCAGTTGTGGACCATCCGATTTAAGGAGGTGATGTGTCGAGAGATTACCCATTTCGGGAAAATAGGGATCGGGGATTCGGGAGTTCCGTTGACAAAAAATCAGTCTCTTTCCTTGACAAATCCCGATCCATAATGTCGAGAAAATAGCATGTGGCTAAATCCCAATGGACGAACAAGATTCCTTCGGGAAATCTCAGGGTCCGTAATGACTGTCCGATGTGAGGAAGAGATGTCAGTTTTATGCTAGGGTGCGAACGCGCATTAGGGTAAGTAGTGAGAAGATCTGGATGGCTAGATTCCACCCACCCAGATCTACGGTTGAGGATGCATTCTAGAGCCCCTTTTCCATTCTGCTTTTAATGGGGGGGTGGGGGGGGTCCGAAATTGGACACGCAACTCTCGAACTGTCGAGATTAATTCATCATGATCAACGGCTCTCAGGTGGATTCTGGACCCCCCTTTCCATTCTGCCTTTAAGGGGGGTGGGGGTCCGGAATAGTGTGGCGTGTGAAGTGGGGCCCCTCCTGTCATGTCGACCACCATGTCGCATTTCCCTCTCTTCCACCTTTGTTCCACTTAACCGCGCAACGGGGTCGTTTCTCATTGGTTGTTCTCTGGCCCTGTTGGGATTTGTTCCTATTAGCCATTTTCTAACCCTGTAGGTATTTGTCCCCATTGGCTGATCGCTAGCCTTGTCGGGATTCAGCGGTTGCCAAGTCAAACGACTCGAACTTACTGTAGTGTCGAAGCGCAAAATATGAAAGAGGTACTGCGTTTATTCGGACTGTGATCATGACCTGCAACCACATGGGAGAGGGGAGAGAGAAAGAGCCAGCTTATGCTGGTCCTCCATGGATGTTTAGGGCTTCTGATTCGGCAGAAGACCAGAAAAATCTGATTTAGGTAGTGGGTACCTGACAGTGAGTCTGCAAGTTCGTGAACCAGAGAATAATTACTTAAAAATCTCTAAGTATAGGTTCGTTATGGAGGTAGTAGAAGTTGGGTGTGCATTTTGATGACACTCGAGAAGACATGTGAGTCTATGAGTCTGAGAGTCCACAAACCTGCCACATAAAATAATTCTAAGTAAAAGTCCATATTTGAAATAAATGAGGACCATTCACTCAACGATTGATTAAATCCAAACCATGGATCTGTCTAAAGTGCCCTGGAAATCTTGTGGATATTCCACTCAACACTTGATCATATCCGAACCGTCGATCTAAATTAACGCCAAGATAAGCCTGAGTTCGTGAGTCCGTGAACCATCCACTCAACGTTTGATTAAATCCAAACCATGGATATTTCTAAAGATCCTAGATAAGCCATGGTTGTCCACTCAACACTTGATCATATCCGAACCATTGATATAATTTATGCCAAGATAAGCCTTGTGTGGGGTTTCTCTCGGTCACAAACCAGGGTTATATGGAAAAAATGAGGCAGCGGAGGAAATGTTGGATAACACTTGGTTATAGGGTAAGGTCACCTGGTAAAAAGAAAAGTGCCTACGGGATAAACCATAAAACAAGCCTTGTGCCTTATTTGTTTAGATGTTGGTCAAAACGTTTGGTTCCATGAAAAAGGGGCCACGAGATTAGCACCCATCCATCTTGACAACAACAAGAAATGTACCAGAGAACATTAAAAGGTTCAAAATTTGTTTGTTAAAGAACCAAGAATACAACGAAGAAGTATGAGATGAGAATAAAAGGGGGTCGATCCATCAAAGACCGAGAGATGTAATCAGATAAGGCAAAGAGGGGTTCAAAACTGTAATTGAATAGGTTTTGTAAAATAATAAAGGAAGAAGTTTTTTATTAAAACAACATTATTATTAAATAAATGAAGAGTTGCGATGACACATTATTAAAAGACACACTAGTTCAAATTTTATACCCATTGGAAGACTATATAAACCAAAAAATATGATGGAAGGAATATGTCTTTGTGGTCTAATTCAGAAGATCAAAACACAGAAAGAGTCCAAAGAAGAACATGAAATATTCACATGAAGTGAGGGTGGAAGGGAGGAGCAATGGAGGATTGAAGTCCTCTACAAGTTGAAGCCTGAAACAGGGAGTTGGTGCTTCCTAAATTCGGTGCTTGAAAATAAGAGGATTGGAGTCCCCTACAAGTTGGATCCCAATCTATAGGGAGTTGGTGCTTCCTCAAGTTTGTGCTAGAAAACAGGGAATTGGTGTCTCCTTGAGTTGGTGCTAAAAAAAAAGAGAGATTGGTGTTGTTATCACTGAAATATCGTCTGCAACATCGCACACAAATGGTTACAGAAACAAAGTAATGCCAACAACAATTAGTTCACCTGCAGTACCAAAATACATTTCAAAAGGAAAAAAATATACAATTGGGAAAAAATTGACATGCGCAAATTCATCAAAGGAAGTGTGCGCACAGTGTGCGGGTCAACAAAGCCCTCAGAGCACACAATGTGCCAAATGCACGACTGTGTACGAGAAAATCTACGCACTCATGTGAACGACGCATTTATGGTTCTTGTCGTCCCCCCAACCACTTATGGACCAGCTCCCAACTTTATTTGACCTCCATATCTGAGATAAATCTGAATGGGGGGTTGGTCAAGGACCAAAGGGTTCCCTAAAAGGCCCCTTGTTCACACCAAGAACCAATTACATTTTGCTTCGAAGAAATGCTATAAATAAGAGCCATGGGTGCACTAAGAAACCAAGATCTTCATAATATTGCTATGTTTCCTCAATTCTCCCTTGAGAATCATCTTTTCTCTTTGGATCCTTCAAGCATCATTGCAATAGGCCATTCCACTCACCTCTTGAGGGAATAGGCATTGATTTCTTCACCATTTGCCATTTTTCTTCCATTGTAAGAAGAGATCTCCATTAGGGAACTCAAGAGCCCTCCCAAGGAGGAAGAGGGGACTCATAAGTTATCATTTTTCTCTACGATGTTTTGCCTACTAATCTATTGATTCATTGGTAGAATTATCTTGGTCATTGGTTAATTGTTTATGGTTCTAATTTTCCCATGCATTCTAACTTTTATTTCTTAGTTGTTTTAGTTTGTTTATTTGTTTATTACATGTGTTTGGCTTGATTAACCCACTCACGAACTTCTGTCTTGTCTAGCAGGCCCAACTAGGCATGCAAGATTTGTTCTTTTGCTCACCCAAGTGAAAAAACAAAAGCTACAGATTGGCAACCATACTGGGGAAAAGGTATCAAATTCCACCCTATTTGCGCTAAGAGAGCACTTTTTTTTAATCAATTTGTCTTACAGGTACCAAAATCAGCATGGCCTTACCCGTCAAAGACAAAATTCTGAGTTGGAAGAGGAGAATTTTACTCAAAAATCTCCCCCCGATGCATATCAGGAAGTGCACGGATTTTCCTGCCCATAGATGCGCACTCAGCACACTGTGCGCCCCACAGACTTCTTTTCTCTATGAATTCTATGCATTGTGCGCCCTTTGCGCTCCTGTCAGAATTGTAACCCGCGCACATATCCATCTTTTCAAAATTGTAAGGGTTTTTGTGATGATTTGAAGGCCCCTTGCCTTCATATTTTTGCTTTCATACAATTTGTAATGCACATGCACTCCACTTAGACTCCTTTCCCATATGAAGGGTTAGCTAAACATAGGCACTTAGGGGGGTAAAAAGAATGAAATTTTCTCCTCTTTTGCTTTGGTTGTCACATGGATGGCTTGTTTGGTTTGTAAAATTTAAGTTGAGATTATTGCTTTCACACATAAAACACTTACATTGGGACCAAAAATTAACTTTGATCATTGAGTATGCTCTTCTCTTGCACCCTAGAATGATTTTGAGAATCATAAAGGTGGTTAACAGAACATCTCACCTCTCTTAACAAAAATCGTTAGGAGAGGACAAAAGCCCCCCTAGGACTCCTCTTAGTTTCTTTTTTGAAATTATCTTAAAGTTGTAAGGGCCCATACATGCCCACATGCTGCAAACTTAGGATAGTTTCTTGAAATTTCTTTCTTAGTTTACATCACTAAGGAAGTTTAAAGATCAAAATAATGGGCCCATACATGCCCACATGCTTGCAAACTAGGATACTTTTTCAAATCTTTCTTAGTGTAAGCCACATTTAGGGAGTTTAAAGGATTTATAAGGACCCATATGTCCACATGCTAGTTCTTTAGGACTTTTAAAATTCCCCAAGGTTGTACCAATTACACTTAGTAATCTAGGTAAAAAATATTTGTAAGGACCATGGGAAATCCACATGTTTCAATCTCACACCTAACTTGTTAAAAATTTGGCAAAGTTTTTTCACTTACTCACACAAAAAGTCACTCCTCACTCACATAATTTCCATTTTGAATTGTGGAGGTTGAAGTAGGTTTTCTCCAAAGGAATTCCAAAACACCCCATTACTTCTTTTTGGAAATTATCCACACCCACTTAATTTAAACAAGATTGGTTCACACCCTCAATCTATTAGCCCACCACATCTAAATTTTTTCTAAAAACTCACTAAGTTTTCCTCCACAAGAGGTGCCAAAAGAAATTTTTTAGTATAGGTAGGATCTCAAGGGTAGGCATCCAAATATGTAAGGTAGCTAGAGAGGTAGTGGGGGGGCCCAGAGGGCCCATAGTGATAATAGTGGAGTCCATTCAATGTAAGGTGGACTAGATCCACTATATTATTAAATAAGGTCCACTATGGTAGTTAGATATAATAAATGGGTAATTAGATATAATAAATGTAAGAGGACTTCATAGAAGATTATATTTCTAAAAGATTCCTCCTCTAGAATGTTCTTAGGTAATGGTAGCGCTATATAATGGGGTTCAAGCAATGTAATGGGATATGAAGAGAAGTATTGTATTTGGATCTAAAGCTCATTAGGAGGTTTCCCCCTCAAAGAGACAAGTGAACAAGAGAGGATCCCTTCCATAATAGGATCCATTATATGGTGTTTCCCTATCTCAAGGGTTTGGTAATAATAACCTGTGGTTTCTTCTATCTTTCTCTATGGATCTATTGTGTATTCAGTATTTGTGGTGATTGTATTTTTAGATCTATTCAGGTTCTTAACAAGTGGTATCGGAACACTTTCCTTGGAAGACATTGTAGGCAAATATTTTTTATTTTTGCTGATTTTTTTTTTCGGAGAAGAAAATAGAGGGTTGCAACATTCCAGAAATTTTTGGTATATTTCTGTGCAAAATTTGCAGAAACAGGTTGCATATATGAGTTCCTATCAGAAAAACACCCAATTTGAAAAACAAATCGTCTGAAACAGAGTCCGGGAAGTCAAGATATTGAAGTTTTAAAATCTGCAATTTTTCAGGGTTTTTTCCGCAGACGACGACGCAATTTATTTTTTTATTTTTTTTATTTTTTTTTATTTTTTTTCCTGTAGAATCTAAAGGCCGAAATTTCTCAAACAAATTATATATTTGATTTCCTCTCACAATTTCACCCAATTTCAAAAAACAAATCAGTCGAAATGGAGTCCAGGAAATGAAGTTATGAGCATTTTAAATTCAACAGCTTTTCAGGGTTTTTCCGAAAAACGCCGCGATTTTAGGAAGTAATTTATTGTTCTATTTTTTGGGTTTTTTCATGATGGCGGTGGGACTGTATATTTCATAAATTTTCACAGGGTTCTCAGATGGTTATTTCTTCTCAAACCCTCAAAGAAATTCTACAGATTACTGAAGCATTCAAAGCCCAATTGTTTGACACATTGAATGACAGATTGGATGACTTTGTAGATGGCCTCAATGATATTTTTCATAGTATTCAAGATTCTTTGGATAAAATGCAGGAGAGGTTTCTTATGGAGGACCTCAGGGATGAATATAATCAAGAAATATATGCTTGGTATGATTTGGAGGCCGATTGTGATGATTGGTATATGAATAGTTTTCATTTATGGGATGACAACCACTTCCATATTTTATTTGATGACTCTACTCCACCTTCTGTAGAGAACATCAATGTCCCACATCAAGAGCTAGTTATGATTACCAGCGTCCAGCTTGCATATTCTACAATGGTATTGTTCCTTCCAGATTCAACGTTGACCCTTTCCCACTATGTGGTTGGATATTCTTATTTGGATCCACATGATAGGTGTCAGTGTTGGGAGCATCATTTTCAATTGGTTATTGGGTGCCAATATCTTCCATGTGGAGTTCACATGAGCACTTGGACATGGGACCCTGGTTTATAATGGCGGTTGGATTACTTCAGCATGGTGGCTTCCATTTCTCAATGGGATCCTGGTTCTCTTGTCTACTTCAACACTATGGTCCACACTTATCCATGGGACCCTGGTATATGGTTGTACATCAAGCGTTGAGGACAATGCTTTCATAAGGGGGATGGAATGTAAGGTAGCTAGAGAGGTAGTGGGGGGAGGCAGAGGGCCCATAGTGATAATAGTGGAGGCCATTCAATGTAAGGTGGACTAGATCCACTATATTATTAAATAAGGTCCACTATGGTAGTTAGATATAATAAATGGGTAATCAAATATAATAAATCTAAGAGAACTTCTTAGAAGGTTCTACTTCTAAAAGATTCCTCCTCTAGAATGTTCTTAAGTGATGGTAGCACTATATAATGGGGTTCAAGCAATGTAATGGGATATGAAGAGAAGTATTGTATTTGGAGTTGAAGCTCATTAGGAGGTTGCCCCCTCGAAGAGGCAAGTGAACATGAGAGGATCCCTTTCATAATAGGATCCATTGTATGGTCTTTCCCTACCTCAAGGGTTTGGTAATAATAATGTGTGGTTTCTTCTATCTTGCTATGTGGATCTATTGTGCATTCAATATTTGTGGTGATTATATTTGTAGATATATTCAGTTTCTTAACAAAATAACCCCACGTTATCTAGTTCTCACATTTTTCAAACATTAGAAGTTGACAAATAGGAAATTTTCAAATCCTCCAAGTCAAGTGTTACTACACCATAAGGCAGGGAGATACATGTTAAGGGTTGAAGGCTGAGGTCTGGTTGTTCTGTGCGTCCCCCCTTGATTCACCCAACTCTTGGAAGGGATCCATCCCGTGACCCATTTCTTAGGTCAAAAATCTAAATGGCACACTTTGATCGAGGTACCTAGTGACCAAAATTTAGGACATCTACCCAGGCCACAATTGTGGGCTGCAATTGCACCTTGATCATATTTTGTGTGGCTATTGGGAAATACCACTAGCTCTTTTGGGATATTCACCCTCTACCTCTCATTATAAATAATTATTTCATCATGTTATCACTCCAAAAGTCACCCTAGACTGTAATCAGGTGAGCTTGGTAACATCAAAAGTTTTCTAAATGAATTTTTTAAAAGGTCAAATGGACAAGACTCAAAATAATAATGTTCCAACTCAGAAAACAGGGCTAGCATGCACCAGCAATCAAGGTCTTGGATAAATTCAATCAGTAATTGGGAGTGAGTATGAATTGAGGGAAGACTTGAATGAGAGGAATGTAGGGGTTGTTGTAAACATCAAATCCACAGAAAGCCTGAGGAAGAAAGATTCTTAACACGAGATCTTCTTGAGTTCAGAAACTAAGGAAGCTAAATAAACATGAACAATAATTCATGTGAATCATTCAAAGCATGAACATTTAGCATCAAAAGCAAATAAGCTGAAAGATGAGCTTATTTCTATTAACCAAAATGTCTTAAATCCAGTACATAGCCATAGAACAATTTTTCAGTCAAAGAAAATGACAATCTGGGAGCCTCAACTCAACCATTCGAACCCCCTTTTCCTCATTTGGATCATGGATTTATAACAGAAAGGAAAGGCAGCATATGGAGGTGCATGTTGGCCCCCTACCCATGAAAATATCTAAGCATTTATTCCATCTAACGGCTTGACTAACAACCTATGCTATAAAATAGGAAAGTGTTGGTGACTAATCCAACTAAATTTGAACTGAATTGATCTTTTGTTGATGCGCATCTCCCTGTATGCCAAGTGGCCTCCAGATGTTTGTAACTGTCATCATGCTACCAACTACTATATTTTTCTTTCTTCCACATCATCAGCCATTCACTAAGATGGTAATTCGAGCCCCCTAGATTCTTGGTACCTATTGGTAGCATTATTTGGTAGTGATATTTTGTAGCGTGACCTCCAAAATAGGCATGTTGAATGGGTAGCGCCAAGCCTATGTTCCTTTGTGTAGAATTCGACCTCTATCAAAAATTCAGTAGTGCCTGCCAAAAATTCAGTAGCGCACTGTGAAATTCGCAGCACCCGTTGTTACACTACTCAGGAAATTGGGTAGCGCCCGTCATTACACTACTCAGAAGATTGGGTAGCACACGATGGTTACACTGCTCAAGAGATTCGGTAGCGCACATGAGAGTTGGTAGCACCCAGGAGATTTGGCAGCGCACCATGTAATTTGTAGCGCACTCCCCTTTGCACATCCATGCATGAAGATGATGGAAAGGGAAAGAAATTGGGAACATAATCATATATATCATGGCTACATTTAGTTCTTCAACACCTGTAGAATCTTTAAACAACATTGCATTGACATCTCATCATGGCACCTACGCATGCATCCTGCAAATCAGGCATTTTCAATTTCACTAAGCACCGAACATCTGGAATGTTGGCTTAATTTATGGCTTGACTGTCGACTAATGGCTTAACTTGTAGCTTGAGATTGTGGTTTGACTCATGGCTTGGTCTTAGGATATATTTGACTTGTAAGATAATACATAATGTGATCTAGGTTTAAGTCACTTTAAATCACACACCAGCTCTTTTATCATAGTCAATAAACTCATTTATTGAAAAGGCAACTAAAATAAAACATAGGGAAATCAACAAAATAAAGATTTAGGAAAAACTACTAAAAGTTGATTTTTGGTTATGCGGGTTAAAAAGACAAAGGCCATAGGTGTTTGGAGAAAAAGACTTATGAATTAAGACTCTTCCTAACTCGATGAGGAAATTGGAATTTATGAACTAGGGAAAATGAGCAAAAATATTTCAAAAGTTTAGCACAAGGATGCTAAAGACACTTAAAATTTCCATAAAAAATTTAGTGCTAACACATCCTTCACTATTTCCTCTTCTGGTGGCTTCACACCCCACTATTGAGTTCTCTTGGAAGGTGAAGTGCTATTTGAGAGGAAGGATGATACGTCAATTAGGACACGAGCATTTTCTTTTATTTGTTCCCCCACACGGACAAAATCCACCTACCCACATGTTTTTATTATTTACAATTGATATATGTATGATACTCATTTGATTACATGCAATTGTGAGTTCTACTATCTTGTGAAGGTCCAAATTATACAAATATATTGTTCATTTATTTCTCTTATCACCACTTGCACACATTCACGTTTTCTAGTCGAACACCATAGGGGACCCACAAAATCCACGTCGTTCCAGACGCTTGCAAAATCTTCCTCCTATTCTCAGAGGAGTCCCTAGTCTTGCCAACTCACCGAGTCAACCATATCACACCCCCATGAGTGCTACTATTTTGGAATCACCTTTAATTGGTTCCACTTTTCTTGGTTCCAATTCCCAAGGCCATCCATCCACTAGTTCTCTTTCACAAGGAGGCAGGGGGAAAAATTCTTCTCAAGGGAGAAGTACCACCCCACTCAATCCCTCTCAAGGGACAGGTCCACCACCTTCTCACACGATGGCCAGAACTAATTCTCCACCAAATCTCTCTATGTCATACTTGGCATCCCTTAACATTCCTGATTTAACCAAACTCAGGAACGATCCCATTTTGCACGATCCCACTTGGCCCAATATGCCTACCAAACTCCCTTCAAATATTCCAAAATTTGAAGGAAAAACGGGGGAAGATCCCGCCAACCATGTTATGACCTTCCACTTATGGTGCTCTTCAAAAAACATCATGGATGATTCCATCCTCTTAAGTTTATTTCAAAGAAAACTCACTAGTCCATCATCCAAATGGTATGTGGACAAACAATTAGGGTCCCATGTGACTTTTGAATCATTTGACAAGGCCTTTTTGGCCTTTTTTCAACTACTAGTTCGTCATGATATTGGCTTAGAAATTTTCTTCGAGTGCAAACAAACATAAGCTATGCATATTGCCGACCACATCCACAAATGGGGTCGGCAACTTAGTTTGTGTAAAGCAGAAACCACCAAAGAACAACGCCTCGATTGGTTTCTTAAATCACTTGTCTCTATACATGCTAATGATGTAGCATCCACTTTTCCTCAGACAGAAGAGGAAGACATAAGTAAGGCCCAACAATTTGACCTTATATATGCTCAATCAGGTTACTTATACATAGTGTCACCTGATGCACCCAGACCCGTACCATTTGGCGAGGACAAACCTGGGATGTCCCATGCTGCGGATGGGTTGATTGGTACCACGACACATCACAACCCTTATAGTCAACCACCACCTATGTATGGTGCACCTAAATATCTGCAACCATATGGAGGGCCATCGCACTACCCTCCGCCCCCTTACCAACAACCATATCTTTTTGCTGCCCCCCCACCCATGAGTGGGCCCTCGTCGGTACCCATGATGCGTCTGGCCTCTCAACCAAGTTTGGGTACAACTTCTACCTCAACATATAACCTGGGCACTAGTGAAATCCCTTCACCTTCCTATGCACCCTATGGATCGTTTCCACAAAACACTCCATATTTTCCATTTCCCAGTCCTCCACAGTTGGTTGCTCCTCCACATGGACAACCATATGCCGGCGTTAACTTTGTTCAACCCTCTCCTATTCAACAACTTCATACTTTTGAACAGTTGAATATGGAAAATCCGGCCCAACAGCCGAATAATTCCAAAAATAAAGGAAAAAAATGAAACAATAATAACCCGGGACCAGGCGGAAATAACCCCCAACGCAACCATCCTGTTGGGGGAAATCCAAATCAAGGAAACTAGAACCCCCAAGGGGAAAATAACAACAAACAAAAAGGGAAGAACAACAACAATCTTTGGACTAACTTCCCTTGCGCTCTATGTGGTGAGTACGGACATTATACACACCATTTCCCCCACATTTTCAAATTCAAATGAATGAAAGACTACATGAATGAACCACGCCTCCCAGCGTCGCTTACCCCTCAATAGGCCCCAAAACAATATTTGCAACAACCACCTTCGACCATTTTTCGAAACCCCATTCCACACCAAGGTGTGATAAATACCCAACAAGAGGTACACTCTGCTCCACCCCAAATGGGGAAGTATCAAAACCCAGGTCCCATTCAACCTGGAAATCTAGTCAATTGCAACATCCTCTTTACCAGCGAAGAAGGAATTATTTTGAAAACACGCGGTCGCCAGTATTGTGTTCCCCCTAAATCTACTCCAAACACTTCGGAAGCGTCTCCAACTACAACAGGAAAATTGTTGATGATTCCACGCCCTGACACAAAACCAAACATTCTCATACCCCGCGTTCCATTACGACAGAATGTCAATAAGCCTCATGCTAGGGTGGCCCATAACTATAGTCTGGTTGATGACTTAGCTCAGTATTCTGCAACCATGTTTGTATTGGAGGTCCTCCAAACCTATCCAACTTAGTGGAAATCCTTACTTTCTGCCTTGGGGGCAGTCAACCCAGCTGATACGCGACTCATCACCTTCAATATAGATAGCGAAGAACCACACCTCCCCATCCTGGTAGCCTTCCAGATACCAGTTAAGATTCATAACATCACAGTTCATCGGTGTATCATTAATGAAGGTGCATCCACATGCATCATGTCCAAAGTAGTATGGAAAAAACTTGGCTCCCCTGAGCTAGTACCATCCGCCATCACCCTGAGAGCCTATGACAGTCGACCCTCATCCCTCGAAGGGCTCTTCCAAAATGTTTCCGTCGAACTCAAGGGAAAAACCATCCTCATCGACATTGAAGTTATCGATGCCCCACTTGATTACAATATCTTGTTCGGACGTAGCTACATGTATGCTATGAAGGAGGTGGCCTATTATGTGTTTCAAACAATGATGTTCCCCCACAACAAGAAGATCGTCACCATCGACCAAATCACACATTATGAGCCTAAACACTCCGCAAACATCAATAACATTCTTCCTCTTGTTCACACTATATTAGATGCCTATTCACTCATTGACATGGGTCCTGGAATTTTCAAGGACCCATCCTTGTTGGGGGAATACCATGGAGCACCACCTCTCATAAACCCTTCAACACAAGTGTGTGTAGTATCTTCCAATCAAACTGATATTGGAGACACGATTCCTCCAACTTCGGTCTCTTCTCACATCAAAATTCCACCACTCGGAGAATCATTACCTCAGGAATTCCTTGAGAACCCCACTGCACCACTTATCCATGATTTTCGCCCCCTCCATGGGAAAATCCTAGTTTGGGAGACAATCCCCCAAGCCATTACCCAAATTCCTTTCTTCTAACTCCCATATGGAGTCCAATCATTCCAGGTAGCTACAACCCTTACCCTTTCTAACATGGTGCTCGCCATCCCTGTATGGTATCTTCATCCACCTGTGATGGTTCCTCAACCATCTCTCCCTCCTCGGACAGAGGGAATCCCTATGCAAATCCCAGTACAGGCTCCTTCCGCACCACCCTCACCCCCAACAATTGACACCTTTGCCACTATTGGGGGCAGAAGAAAGAAGAAAGATCCCACAACTCCACTTCCTCCCCAAGTTCAACCTCCTTTCGCACTATGAGAAAGAGAAGTACACCCCACTAATAGATGTCCTACTCTTCCTAAGTTACACAATATGATTTAGCTCTTACGAGAAGCCACATTTCTCGCTACTCCCCCGAGTACATCCATTACTACTTCAGAGTCCTCCACTGCACGCAATAAGGGTCTTTGAGCCAAATTCACTTGTGCCATCTTCTTAGACTATGGCCACTACACTCATCATTGCCTAGATCTACCTCAGCTTCACCAGACGTTGGCCGCAGTATGCCAAACATCTCGGCCAGAGCCTTTTCCACTACCCCTTACCGGGGCTCACATCACTGACATTCATTATGTCTCTTCCTCAGTCCCCGAGCAGATGAGATGCCCTTGCGCTCTTTGTGACTCACTTTCTCACTTTACATATCGATTTCCTTTGATTGTAGCATACCGAGGTCGTCATTCAACCCATGTTCAATTGCATCCGACCACCTCACCACCGGTACTGCACTCTCTAGGTATTGTCAATATTACCTCCCCTGCACCTAAGTCACTTCCCATCCCCCCATGGTTCACAGTTCAACTGTCAGAGGACATTCCCCCGAATCCTCCCAATTCTCTGGTAAATTTCCCACAGGAAATATTTCCCCCTACCATAGTTTATCACCCATAGTGTCGAGACATTTGGTTTATGTCAAGAGCGACATCACACCTAGGATGCGATATCCCCTCTACATCCTCGCCACTCGAGGATAAACACATGTTGACAATTCCCCCTGTCACCTCCCAGGATCCCCTGTATTCTCTCATTTTCCACTGTGATGAATATATCCTGGAATAACTCACTACCCTCAATTGCCCATGGAATGCACTCCATCACTGAGCGATTTTTCTCTCACAAGAGGCCTTTCACCTTCCTACACAAACCTCCATATGTTCAATCGAAACCAAGTATTTTATTCCTTCAGGGCATATAGACTGATTCAAAAACCCTATCCCTACCCCATATGCTTTTGAAGAAGGAAACATGGCCAACATTTCCCCCACTGTCAAAATTGACATTTCCATTAAACCGGGAATCGTAGAAGAAATCACCATTGGCACTGCATGCTCCCTTGAAGAAATTGTGGCTTACAAAGCTCTCTTTCAGGAATATCGAGATATTTTTTCTTGGTCATATATGAAGATGCCCAACCTTGATCCATCTATCGGCGAGCATCAAATCGACACTTGGCCAAATATCGCCCCAGTTCATTAATTAATTATGGAAAGTTATGCTTTTTTGGGTTCATTTACCCCATTGTGTACACTTCATGGGCATCCAACCTTGTCCCTATTAACAAAAAACATGACACTATTCGTGTTTGCACAGACTTTCACGATCTAAAACATGCTTGACCCAAAGACAACTTCCCAACCCCCTTCATCGACCAAATTATTGATGACTATGCCGGCCATGAAGCATCGTCCTTTATGGATGGGTTTTTCGGCTACAATAAAATCCAAATCCATCCATCAGATCAATATAAAATTGATTTTGCTACCCTATTGGGGTACCTTTTCTTATCATGTCATGCCTTTTGGACTCAAGAATGCAGGTGCTACGTTTCAACAGGACATGACCTATGATTTCCATGATCTTGCTCGCATCATCCTCACTTATTTGGATGATCTCACTACTCGATCCAAAAACCAAACTCAGCATTTACATGACTTACGCATCATTTTCCAACGATGTCACCAATATAATATATGCTTGAACCCCCTCAAGTGCATATTTTGTGTCACTGTCAGATGCCTCCTTGGGTTCATTGTCTCCCAACATGGCATCACGATGGACCCCCTCAAGGTCCAAGCTATCACGGAAATTCCCCCACCACAGAATTTATGCCAATTGCAGAGATTACAAGGAAAATCCAACTTTCTACGTCACTTTGTCCTAGACTACACCACTCGTGCACATGGTTTCCTCCACCTACTGCGTCATGATATCCCATTCTCATGGGTTGAACATGCTCAAACAACTTTTTATTATTTGAAATTTTCCCTATCCAATGCCCCTTTGATTAATCCTCCATACTATGATCACGATTACATCCTCTACTTATCAACCTCAACTGTCTCAGCAGTAGGACTCCTCATCCAATTAGGGATGATGGGCATGAACATGTCATTTAATACATCAGTAAAAATCTTTCAAGGCCACCCCTAAAGTACAATCATGAAGAGAAACTCTCCCTAGCAGTTTTCCTCGCCGTCAAAAAGTTGCGTCATTATATCCTGCTTCGAACTACCAAGGTCATAGAAGATTCCAACCCTATGCAACACTTCCTTAGTCACCGGAAAATTAATGGAAAATTTTCCCGATGGATCATCATCCTCCAGGAATACGACCTAGATTTCTCAACTCCCAAAAGAAAGAAAGTGCTTTTCCTCTCCAAACTCATTACGGCTCTTCCCTTGGACGTTAAAGCTTCCCCCGTCAATACGGATTTCCCTGATGAACACCTCTTCTTCATCCCCTCCGATGACCCTTGGTATGGAGACCTTCCCATCTACCTTCAGACACAAAATTTTGGATCGCATCTCTCCCAAGATGATTTTCGACGCATTCACCATCAGGCCCCTCGATACCTCCTCATCGGCGACATCTTATATCGACGTGGAGTCAACACCATCCTTCGTTGATGTTTGACCATCGACAAAGATGATAGAGTCTTGAATGATTTCCATAGCGGTGCTTACGGTGGTCACCTCTCGGGTATGTACACTACCCAAAAAATAATTCGAGAAGGCTAATTTTATCCCACATTGTTTCATGAATACATCCACGTTGTCAAGCAATGTGACAAATGCCAGCTCTATGCAAACAAATCCTGAGCACCACCTGCTCTTCTACATCCAATCAACATCGTCGACCCCTTCTGCAAATGGGGAATAGATTTTATGACTTGCAATCCTCCATATAGTAATGGACACAAGTACATTGTCATGGAAGTCGATTACTTTACCAAATGGGTCGAAGCCATGGCCACTTTCAACAATATTGCTGACACAATAGCATGTTTTTTCTTCAACCATGTCATTACCCTATTTTGGAGTCCCACTCCAGTTAGTGTCCGATCACGGTAAACACTTTGAGAATGAGATCTTCATGGAACTCTCCTCAAAGTTAGGCTTCTCCCATGAGTTTTCCTCCCCATACTACCCTCAGTCCAATGGATAGGTCGAGGTTGTTAACAAAGTCCTCAAAACCATGCTACAACGTACCGTCAACAAACATAAGACCAACTGGCATCATATGTTGTTTTCCGCATTATGGTTTTATCGCACGGAAGTCAATACTGCCACCAGTTTTACACCATTCCATCTCATCCATGGGATCGAAGCCACCCTCCCTATCGAGTGCAAAATACCTAGGTTGTGCATTGTCATCGAGATATTACCTGACACTGCTCCAATGGAGTAGCGCTTGTTGACCTTAGAGTCACTGGATAAAAATCGTCGATCTTCATTACATAACAACGAGGCAGCCAAAAAATGGTCCAAAGCCACCTTCGACTGCCATGTTAACCTTCACTCATTCAGCGAAGGGGATCTCGTCTTAGCCTATGATATCGCCCACGATACCCTTGGCCATGGGAATTTAGAGTCCTTATGGCATGGACCCTACATCGTCCAACACTAACTCACTAAGGGGGCATACATTCTAGCCTCTCCAAAAGGATAGCCTCTCAAAGAACCCATCAACGGGTTGTACCTAAAGAATTTTTATGCCTAAGTGTAGCCATTCTACCTTGGGAATTTTTTTGTACACATTTGTAGAGTTTTTATTCTTCTTTTTCACCACCACTCCTCATGTCTGATCTACCATCTGTTTTATTGATAGATACATCCTCCATCGACCTACCACATCGGTTATGCTAACGATGTCAGACGCTCAACCTAGAATCTCACTTCAGCCGCTTGAGCCCTCTATACCCCCTCACATGTGTTGCTCCACTCCAACGACATATGTTTGGGCTCGATCACCAATAACCAGGTTGAATACGCCATTGTCATTGTTCTCCTCACCAAGTAAAATCACCGCCACATTCGTCACCTTAGCGTTCTCTTAGATTCCCTACTCATCATCCTGCAACTCAACAATGTATATCATGTTTGTGATCCTTGCCTCTTTCACAAATACCTACAAGTTAGAATACTATCTCGCAACTTTTATTCAATCGCATTTACATATATTCCAAGACAATTTAATCAAATAGAAGATAACATGGCTAACCTAGTATTAGATTGGCATTTATCACATTAAAACATCATCACATATACATCAACATCATACATTTGTCACAACATATAGAAAAGACATCATAAATCATCAAAAACATGTCGACATGAT
>ML794414.1:102898-114540 GCA_009831015.1 Picea engelmannii | reverse complement strand
TCAAATAGTGTCATAAATGTTTACAATATACAAAACACATCGTCTATAGGCCAATGAGTCCCCTCACCCCTATAGGTATAAAATGGGTACCCCTTACCCTATACAAAATGGGTACCAACTACCCTGTACAAAATGCGCTCGCAAGCCTCTACAAATACATAACCTAGCACTCATGGTGCCCCCAGAGCTCCTCCCCTAGGTCCTCTATCATCTGGAGGTGCCCCACTAGCTGGGAGCCCTCCCGATCCAGGGGGCAGTCAACTAGTCATCGTTTCCCCTGCTACTGTCGCCCAACGAATCAAAGTCCGCCACTCCGCAAGTACACCCACACATTTCTCTAGGACCTTCTCGTTCTGAATATGGGCCCACATCGCCTCTAGGACACCCTGCAACACACGCTCGAAGAGGCGGCGTAGATTGTCTAACATCTCTCTGGATGCTACCTACAGCTCATGTGTTGGTCCCACACTAGCGCCATCCAGTCTCTGCCTCTGTCCTATCGGCGGTGCATGTGTTGGTCCAACACTAGCATCATCTCATTTGCGCCTCTATCCTACCCACGACTCTGCACGTGGTGGTCACACTAGTCCCTGACTCCCCGACCATCTTTGCCTCACAGCCTTAGGGCCCCACATATGAGAAACAACACCAAAGGTAGAGTCAACATCCATATATACATGTATAATCATATGCTACGCTATCAAAATCACAAAACATAAATACACAAACATACCTCTCTGATCCTAGTCCTCCCCAGGAGGCAACATCATGTTAGGGTCATGTTGGTAGTCCATACCATTGTATGGGTACCGTAGGATCACCTATGGCATATGTCGCCACATGCGTGCCACTGTGATCGTGAATTAATGGCCACCCTCTCCTCCCCCATGTCACGCCAACACATGGGCCCACTGCATCAGACGCCGCTCTCGCGACCCTGCATGCACCAGCAAAATCCTAGGGCACAAAAGGGGCACCCTCTCTAGCAACCAGACCATTAGGATAGACCTAAATGAAAATTCACCAGATTCAGTGGTCTGACACCGGTGAATCTACCCCATCATCCTATAGTGCAGCATAAGCCCCCAGGAAAAGTGGTCCCCATCCAGGACCCTCTCCACAATTCTCAGCGGGCCCCTGTGATCCACTAAGTCACCAAGGATCCATAGATCCTCACCACCATGGTGGCAATGCAATTTATCAAGAGCGGATCGATCACCTCAATCCCAATTATTGAACCCGACATCGGGTTCGGTCCCGAGCAATGGTAACATGCCAAGTCAACCACTCTCTCATCCCCCGACAATTGGGGGTCAATAGGAAGGGCCATCCCATTGAATGGGAGCCCTGTCATACAATAGACATCCTCGATCGTCGAGAATGTCAGTTTTTGTCCCCTGATGATGAAACACTACAGGTTAGTGCTCCACATAGCTATAAGATATTATAGCAGGAACTCCTGTGATCATATCAAGGGACAGTCGAAGAACTTGAGCAACCCGCAGGCTGACAAGTGTCTCTGAATGCCCGACTTCTCTCTTACCACCTCTCAGATACACTCCCAATCTCACTCTCTCCAGTGGATTGGCATAGTGCTCTCTAGTCACAAGTTGATCACCTGCATCCACAAAAAAACACTTGTTCAACCCTCATCATCCATCAAAAACATCAAAAAATTCAAACTTTCAAACACCCTTAGCCTTGCCTCCAGTGCACGGCTTTCACCCATACAGGTGTGCACATGTGCGCACTTGTTCTTTGCACAACCACACACTAATGAATAGTTTTCTGAGAAACAACTATGCATCAATGCACAATTGTCACCCCGACAGGTGTGCACACATGTGCACATGTCCTCTACACAGTTGCGCAACTGTTTGAGAAACAGTTGTGCAGAGTACACAATTGCCATATTAACAAGCGCACATCTCATGCACGCCTTTATTTCCCTCCCCCACACCCCCATGTACAGTTGTTTCAATCATAGCCGCACATTATGTGTGGGAGATGGATTTATACCCGCACATCTCCGCATGGGTATTCTTCCTTCTCACATGCATTAGTGGGCCCACCCCTAAACCTACCCTTGTACGGCCATCCGTATCCCGCCCAACTCAATTCTACAAAATTCACACTATGCAAGAGGATGGGACCACTAACCTGAATCTCACAACTCCCAGATCGATCGACTCAAGCTCCTGTAATCGCCAAATATCCTCCAAATTCTCTCATCAAATCACTAGAGAGATAGGTACAAATGAGGTGGCATTGTGGGCCCACCAACCATATGTAGCCCCTTTTGCCAAACTTCCACACTTAGTTACAGGAGCCCCGAGCCTCTATTTTCTTATCCATTCTCAACCATGGGATCCTAGTCCCGCCATCTACATAGTCACATTCCCACGATCATCATCTGAACTTGGCCCTGGGGGAACATTTTTCTCATGTCACGTTCATGTACGCATGCTCATGTTCAAAATTATCAGATAGTTTTTATATGTTCTTTATCATCAGATATTGTTTATATTGGGTATTTGGTTTTTATGTGTGCAGGTATTTGGTCATCACAATGACGCAACCCCTTCAGGTATATGTTCGACACTGGCATGTAATTATTCCCTATGTAAATCAATTGCATCTCCTAGTCACACCCTCTGACGTTTACCTTTAGGATCCTTACACCTGGCTCTGCAATACCGTCACCTCTACTACATTTTGGTACTGTCACCTGGTAGCACTCTCCGCAACATGAGGTGTCCCATTTATAGTTCCCCTTGGCAACTTGACACTCATGTTGATTTCACCCCCTAGGGATGGGAGTCCCGATAGTCTCATGCACTTTTGAGAGTAAGCCACATACTTATTTTCATCATATCACTATATTCCCCAATGGGCTCCCAATTTATATCATCTCAGTTCTATTTGACTGCACCTCCGCAATATCATTATCCCTCCATCTCATCCACCATCAGTTTTCCCATCTGCATATTTCCTTACCTCATACAAAAACCTACGCATGGGGCCCCCACCCTCCACCAATTCTCTTCGCAACTTGCGCCCTCATAGGCCAAGCCATCTTTCACTGGGGAACCTGTTTATGTATCTATACATTCAACCCCAATTATTCTTTATTTATTTGGTAATTGTAAAAATCCTTTGTTTCTAGCCTTTACTTAGCTTTTTGTTATCACCCTTGATGACCTTCTTTTCCCAACAAAGCAACCCATGTCGCCCTTGGTTGGTGCATCCACTCTATATATTCATTCTAAAATCGTTCATAAACCCTAAGTGTCCCAATTCCATGTACCCATGATCTCTAAGTTTGTCCACTTTGTTAGCCTCTAGCACAGTTTAACCCCATATCTAGTCGTCCCCCTGACACTAGATCTAGTTTACAATTGTTGCCAATCCCCCTTCAAAATTCCCCAACCAAGGGAAGTCTTGAGTCTCACCACATATTGACTTCGTTCATGTTACCTATCAGTACTTGATCTCATCTCAGTGGATTTCACGAAGCCCTTTTCTTCTTGGAGTCGCATCTCCCTTTATGTCGACATCAACACAGTTTCCAGAAGGGCGACAGTATCTTGACTCTCATTACCTTCACAATGAGGAGTCTCAGACGACACAGAGAGAATCATCATTTCTCTTTGATTCCATTGAACCCCATAACATTCAACTTTAGCAAACTCTCATGTTACAGTGGGTCTGACTATGTGACTATTGCAGTTGTTTCACATCAGTCGTTGACCTATGAATTCGTTAGGCCATCAATTCCTACGATCCATCGACACTTCTTACATATGTCCTTGTCTCACTTCAGAGTATGTTCTCCATTCATAACTATCATCTTGCATTATCAACCACCCCGGATGGCTCTACAGTTATCTACACCAACATATATCTTCAGTTACCGTCTCACATTTTGGTTACATGACATGAGCATGGGGCATACCTGCCTCGTTTGTACACATATTTTCTTTTTTCTCCCTAGAGAAAGGTTTGGGTTCCACAATTTCCCCTCTCTCTCCAGCAGATCGCTCTTGCAGTTCCTCTCAACACTCTTCATTACAATGGCACTCTCAATAAAAGAAACATTATTGTATTTCAGCTATATGTATGCTTCTAACCCCACACATTAGGGGGCATCTGTTATCACTAAAATATCATCTGCAACATCGCACGCAAATGGTTACAAAAACACAGTAATGCCAACATCAATTAGTTCACCTGCAGCACCAAAATACATTTCAAAAGGAAAAAACTATACAATTGGGAAAAAAATGGCATGCACAAATTCACCAAAGGAAGCGTGCACACAGTGTGTGGGTCAACAAATCCCTCAGAGCACACAATGCGCCAAATGCACGACTATGTACGAGAAAATCCGCACACTCCTATGAACAACATATTTATGGTTCTTGTCGACCCCCCAACCACTTCTGGACTATCTCTCAACCTGATTTGACCTCCATATCTGACCGAAATCTGAATGGGGGGTTTGTTAAGGACCAAAGGGTGCCCTAAAAGGCCCCTTGTTCACACCAAGAACCAATTACATTTTTCCTTGAATAAATGCTATAAATAAGAGCCATGGGTGCACTAATAAACCAAGATCTTCATAGTATTGTTATGTTGCCTCAATTATCCCTTGAGAATCCTCTTTTCTCTTTGGAGCCTTCAAGCATCATTTCAATAGGCCATTCCACTCACCTCTTGAGGGAATAGGCATTGATTGTCTTCACCATTTTCCATTTTTCTTCCATTGTAAGAAGAGATCTCCATTAGGGAACTCACGATCCCTCCCAAGGAGGAACATGGAACTCATAAGTCCTCATTTTTCTCTACGGTGTTTTTCCTACTAATCTATTGATCATTGGTAGCATTATCTTGGTCATTGGTTGATTGTTTATGGTTCTAAGTTTCTCATGCATTCTAACTTTTATTTCTTAGTTGTTTTAGTTTGTTTCTTTGTTTATTACATGTGTTTGGTTTGTTTAACCCACTCACAAACTTCTATCTTGTCTAGTAGGCCCAACTAGGCATGCAAGTGTTGTTCTTTTTCTCACCCAAGTGATAAAAACAACACTACAGGTGTCTCTTACAAACTGTAACTTGTAAATGAAATATAATTCTTATGATTTTCACTTTTAAAATTCAAAGTTATGTACATTCTTGTTGAAAAATTGTTATAAATTAATAAAGAATTGATTTAATTTGAGAAAAAGAAGCAATATTGATTCACCCCCCAACCCCCCTCTCAGTATTGAACAACGTGATTCCAACATAGGGGGTTGGATCCTCCTTCCAGTTGTAGCTAGTAAATCAGGAGTTGGAGATTCCTTCATGTTGGAGATTCCTTCCAGTTGGAGATGGAAAATTGGGAAGTGGTGCTTCCTAAGAATATATTTATTCTAACATATAAGAAAATAATTTCATGGTTTTCTCCTACATTGGGTTTCCATGTAAATCTTGGTGTATTGTGTATCTGTGATTATTTTACTATGCACTGTTGATTTATATTGTTGATGATATACTAAATATAGATGATAAATTGTTGAATGGTAACTGATCAAGTTAATGTTGTATGCTCTGATTATATAGTGTGATTTAAAGTGGTTATAAATGATAAAATTGTTCATACTGATTCCCCCACCCCCTGCTCTTAGTATTTTAACATGAATAACCTTTGGAGCATGTCAAAAATCTATGCTTCCCAATCATTTATTTTTCCACCTTTAGAGTAACCATACTATCAACAAGATAACTTATCTTTGAAGAAACTCATAAATAAATGAATGAATAAGAATTATCACTTGAGGCAAGAGAAAACCTTATCAAAAGTATCTCTCTCTATTTTTTCATAACCTTATTTGTCCTTCCTCTCCTCTTATGTCTTCAAAAAGCATTTCAATAGGTTCAACTGCCTTTAGTTATAAAGTTAAATAACTTTGGTTAAGGACAACTTTATATTATAATAAGGGTACATAATAATTAGTAGGTGGGGCCCCCATATGTATTTCATTCCTTTTATTTTCAACATTTCCCTTGTAACCCTTGATTTTACTCAAATATCATGCATATATTAGCATCATAATATATATCAAAATGAAACCAATATAAACATTCCACGTCATCACAACACTTGTATCTCCCAAAACATCATAAAGACATGATATAAAAAGTTTTTCGAAAATAATATCATGTTTGTTGTCCCAAAAATATGCCTTGAATGTCAAAGTGAAAGTATCATCGCATCATAAAAATGAAATCATAAATAACATTTATTTTTTAAGTAACCTCCCCTTGTCTACTTCCCTCTGAAAGAGCATCCCTATGCTTAAGTAAGTATGGATCAACAGACGTGTTTTCTTCAACTTTTGACATTTCATGGTGCATGCCATCAAAAGTTATTTTCCTTTCATTATTTTCAGGATGGCCAGGGAGAGTGTTGACTATATAAGAGGAGGTCTCAGATGAATCTGAGCTCAAGTAAATTGTCGGTTGTTTTCCTCTATCCAACTAAGGTTCAAGGGGAAATGCTTTATAATTTTGGAAATTTGGGCACAGTGTGCATGAGAAGTTGCAGAAGCAACACGAGACGTAGGTTGTATAGGAGGAGGTGGTCGAAATGAGACATTAGGACAATGGAATATACTAGAGGGATGATTCGTATGCATGTTTTCCCATCCATCATTATCTGGTTACATATGAGGTGGCTCAGGAAAATTGTCTATGCTCGGGTGAGGCTGTAGAGGAGGAGAAAAAAATTCTTGAGGTGGATGAAAAACATGATGACCAACAAGATTCAAATCATTGGTTTGCACCAACTGATTGAATTCCTCTAAGTTGGCATCGAAGTGGATTAAAAATATTGTTCTTGTATTTCTTCCTACTACCAAAAATCAATAGTCATTCTTCCTCTTTGACCTATCTTTCCCATGTTCCCACTGCGATTACTGCCACAAATGAAGAAACTCATCTATATGTCATCATTATCACATTAGTGTAAAATACTCAAAGAAAAATACAGACCAGCAATAATAAACATCAATTACAATTTGTTAAACATGATTAAGTATTAGATATGAGTAACAGAGTCATCAAGTGTAAAAGGGAGAGATGAATGGATAAATAAAACACAATGGAAGAAAATCCATAACTCTGCAATCACCCAATTTCATTTCATATTTCCAAAATCTGATCCTAAAATTCTTCTTTAAAAATAATTTTGTATACAATCAATTGTCTTTTCTTTTGAACATATGAACCAAACAATATATGGAAAGGAAAAATACATATGACTAGGAAAATGATTAAAGGAATTGTAATTTGTGAAAAATGGTAAAATGAAAAAACTAGATGAGAGTTCATGTTCACTTCCATAAATCATGATGAGATCATCTTAAACCTTTAATCATAAAATCATGATTTCATATGCTGAAAAATATCATTTTATAATATACCATGTTGTCCACAGAAAAAAAAATCTTGATCATTCAAATTGTATGCCAAATATAACATATGTATTTTAATTATATATACATGGGAAAGGGAATAAAAAAATGAATTTTAAATGAGCGGGATAAAAGGAAGTAACTTTATGAAAAGTGAGATACACGAGGAAAAATGTAAATTTTATGTAACAAATTCAATAACTCAGTCAACAATTTACCGTGCCTACAAATAATTATTTTCTCTAACTAGTAAATGATATCCATAATATACTTTAACTGATTCCATTCATAAGTGTCATCCAATCATGGTTGTAGGTTAACCATAAAATGAGGGTATGTAAAAATGAACTAGCCTAAAGTCAACAGAGAATGATATGTTAAATTTCATCAACATAGCTAAACCCTTTTCACTAAGGCAGATTCGTGGCACATATTCCCACTCAAAAATCATCAATATATATAACAAGTTCAAAACTTCAGTCAAGGTAACAACCAATAAAAATCATTTTCTCATAATCCAAGTTATCAATGGGAGTTGAAACCCAAACCTTAATACAAAAAATTAAAATTAGACTTTGCTCATAGAAAAATGAGTTGGGTTTCAAATTGCAGTGATGACGAAGGTAAAAAAAAATATTGAGCAGCATGTACCTTTTACATTTTTGAACAACGAGAAGCTTGTTACATATTACCAATAGAACTTGTGTAGGTTTTAATTCAAATAAACTCAAGTTCAAATCAGAGTTTATATGAACAACAGAAACATGTGTTCGATCAATATTTCAATTATAAAAATATGATCCTAGGTTTGAACCCATTTGAGAGCATGAGTTGAGAAGTGTGACCCAAGTCAAAACAACATGTGCACAACAAAAATCTCTAAAAATAGTGCCATGGTGAGCTCACATGAATTTTCAACATCGTTTCACAAAAAATAACCTCAAGTTCAAAAAAAATGATTATTGCCTGAGCATACCACAAAATGGGTCTAACCAATTACTTTCAAAACTACAGAGCTATCAATAAAGAACTATCTTGGGTTCGAATTCATGTTTCTTTGTAGAGATAAGTTCGACCCATGTCCAATTTCCACCATTTACAAATTTTCATCAACAAAAATGACAGGCTCAAGATGGAAAACGAGAGAATGGATAATGACCAACAACAACTAAAAAACAGGCTACCAAATACATTAAACAACCACCATTTCTTTCATTAATTTCTTCAAATGATTTTCTCAGAAACAAAAGACAAGGAAAGAGAGAAATTTTACACACAAGACTAGCCAAACAAAGCCAACAAATTAAACATTACAAACAAATTATATGCAAAATATGCTCAAGACTTGGTGTACTTATTGTGTCTAATGGTGATTTTATGCCAGAGTTGACACGGTTTCCATAACGATCGGGTAATTTTGTTCTCCAGACCAAGCATAGCTATGTTTCGTAGGCCGAACAATGCAAATGGCATAAACCTAGTTCGTTGAAAGGTAGTAAATCACGAGCAATTCCAACATTAAAGACCACGTCCTATCGAAATAAATGCATGGCCAACTCATACATGTTCATATATTTTACAACACCATATGTGTATGCTAATTCAACATAACCATAAAATTATGCCATGTGAATCTCATGCCATCCAGGTCACATCATCCCCAAAATCACATAATGTAATACCATGTGCTATATCTACTCAAGATATATGTCATTCAATCACTATCAATCAAATCAACCCATATATCCATATGAGAAAGCCATGGTTTATGAATTATAACCAATGATATAATATATGCCATTCAAATCATATGTTGTGCAACATATATTATGCGCCACTTCAACTTATACCGTATTGTATATCAAACCAAATGTTTCCAACATTTTTCCCATAGATTTAATACCTATCATATGTCATAACATTTTCAATTTTAACATTACCTTTTTCTCATCACCATCATTGCAACATGAAACCAATGTGAGCTTATGAATTGAATCTAATCATATAACCATGCTTTTACTTGTCATACCTTGACTCCATTGTATGTATGTCAAACTTATATAAGTAATATAAACTGTGAAGTTTATATGTCTTGAATTCAGATGCACATAAAATAAATCTAATTTATATTGTGCATGTAATCATAGGAATAGGGCAGATCATATTGTTTGCATATTTCACAAGTACCATGTCACCAAAATGATAAAGAATGAAAAGAAGTTATTGTCACTGACATGCACTGAATTGAAGTGCAACAAACCCTTTTCATCATCTAAGCAAGTGAAGCATGAAAATAACTATAGATCAATGTACCATAACTTTGACGCTTAATAACTGAAATCATAATACCACTGATATGAAGATATGAAAATGTTATTAGGGAAATTGTTTGAAAATAACCATTTATATGTTTTCTTCTAGGGACCCCGCCTATTAATATTATATCACAAGTATATAGATAGGCCTTTCAATCGTTTGCGGGCTTTTAATAATAGGCGACAAGATTTTGAGTCAACAAAACCTTAGTATCCTCTTTGATATGTTAAAAGGAGTTTAAAGTGGCATTTTAAATTATGCATCACATGGACTGATAGAAATGTCAAACTTGAGTGATTTATAGTTTCACCTTAATGGATTGAGACCCTAAATTAAGCTTGGTAAAAGATGAAATATGTTTGGTAAACACAACTAGATTGGATCCCACCATGTCAAAAATCAATTGATTTCTTTGAATCTTGATGATTTTAGTTGCAATGAATATTTTCTTCTAAAGTCCAAGACACTCAAAATTTTAATTACATAATGTGGCATACAAAAGATAGATGATTATCTCATATATGTTATCCTTGCCAATATTGGAAACAACTTTTCTATTTTTGCATCTGCTTTTCACTCCACTAGAGAATCCCTTATCAGTCAAGATACTACTTACAAAATTCCTCTTTTGAATCATTTTTTGATTCTCTAGTTAACGAGCAAGATAATATCTTACACCTTGGATTAATTAGAAATATAGGTACATCTACAAAAGACTTAGTAACATAACAAAAGTAAATCCCCAAGCATCTTAAGAAGCAACATCCTCACAAGAACAAACAAAATAAGGGTGTCAAATCCTCCCAGCTAGCTCCTGATAACAATGGTGATAAAGGAACCAAATCAAATGGTAAGAATACTGAAAGATATTGTAATTTTTTTGAGAAATATGGTCATATAAAATTTAAGTGTTTTAAGAAGATGGAAGTCTTAGAAGCAACAATTAAGAATAAGAACATCACTCTAGATCTTTCTTCTTCTAACACTTCTTCTCATGAGCATGCATTTTTTGCCTCTGCTTTTTTATTTCAATGAAACATCTACTTCTTTGTCTAATGAGTGGCTCAATGATTTTGGAGCATATTTTCATATTGCTAAGGATAAAGCCATATTTTATTCTCTTGATGAATTCCACACCAAACAAATATTTGTTGGTGATGATAGAGCTCATAGTCTAATGATAAAACTCATGGAATAAATTTCAACTTAGCAAGTTGTAATCAAATATTTAAAGGATCCCAAGCATATCTTAGCAAATAGAATTGTTGGTGATATTACTAGGTTGTACAGAATTGACAACTTGGGACATCATATCTCCCCTCTTGTTGCACCTCTTTTTCCACCTATATGAGAAAAACAGAGGTGCTTACAAGCTTAGTTGGGTTAGCTAAGCAGGACAGTTGTAAAGGAAAGGGTTAGAAAAAGAAATATAAAAGAACAACTAAGAATTAAACTAAGAAATAAAAGAACAACTAAACTATTGAGCATAAGGAAATAAGAACAAAAAACCAATAAGACTCATGTCACCAATGGCAAGGATTATATTAGTGAAAGAAAACTACGAGAAGAAAGAGGACTATGAGTCCCTTCTTCCTCCAAGGGAGGGCTCTTGGACCCCCACAAATAAGCTCTTCTTACAACTTTGAATGAAAATGGTGAAAGAATCCTAAGCTAATCCACTCAAGAGATGAGATGGATTGCCCAATGTAATGGTGCTAGTATAATCTTGATGAGAATAAAGGATTCCTCAAGAGAATATCAGTAGCATAACTTTGCTATTGAATTCCTTGAAAATGAAGTGCACCCATGGCGTTGTTTTATAGCACCTCTTTGAGGTATTGTGCAACCAGCTTGTAGTGTGAAAAGAGG
>ML794414.1:85725-102798 GCA_009831015.1 Picea engelmannii | reverse complement strand
TTGATGAGAATAAAGGATTCCTCAAGAGAATATCAGTAGCATAACTTTGCTATTGAATTCCTTGAAAATGAAGTGCACCCATGGCGTTGTTTTATAGCACCTCTTTGAGGTATTGTGCAACCAGCTTGTAGTGTGAAAAGAGGATAATTAGGGCATTTTTAGGTCTTTGACTAGCCACCCAATCGGATCCAGTTGAGATTTGGGTGTCAAATCAACTTGGAAGATGAACCAGAAGTGGGTGGGAAGCCAACCAATCTCATAAATTCCCCGTTCTCAGATGTATGCAGATTTTAGTGACCACAGTCGCACATCGGGCGCATGTGCGCTTTTCCTGCGTTTCTGGATTGCGCATGTGCGCACGCGCCCTGTGTAGTCATAGAGCACCTTAATTTTATCACTGGTTGTATAGTTTTGGACCTTTTGGAAATGATTTTGTGGTAATTTTGGTCCATGAGTGACCTCATAACTGTTTGACAATGATGGATTCTTGTAACCATTTGCGGACGAAATTTTAGTGATAATAGATGCCCCTTGATGGATGAGGTTAGGAGCATACGTATAGCCGAAATTCATCAATGTTTATTCTAATGAGAGTGTCGTTGTAAGAGAGAGCAATAGTGAAAGTGTCAAGAGTTACCAGTTGGAGGGAGAAGGGAACCTGTAGAACTCAACCTTCCATAAGGTGTGTAAAAATAAACTATGTACAAACGAGGCAGGCATGCCCCATGCTCGTGTCATGTAACTAAAAAAGGAATGGTGTGTTGATGTAGACAACTGCAACGCCCTTAGGGGCGGTCGTGATAAAGGTAGAAGACAATTCTACAGAGGAACATACTCTGAACAGTAGGCAGTGACATCTATAAGAAATATCACAGATTCTGTAGGCATTGATATCCCTGCCAAGTTCAGAGGTCTTCGGAAAATATAAGAAATAATTGCAATAGTCGCAACGTAAGACCCACCGTAACATGAGAAAGTGTTGAAGTCGAATGTTATGGGGGTCAATGATAGCAGAGAGCAATTTTGGTTCTCCCTGTGTCATCCGAGACCTCTCATTGGAAAGGTAATGAGAGTCAAGATACTGTTGCCCTTCTGGAAAACTGTGTTGATGTCGAAAAAAGGGGGATGTGACTCCTAGAAGCAAAGGGCTTCGTGAAATCTACTAGGTGAGGTTAGGAACTGGAGGAGGTACATGGATGAAGTCAAGATGTATGAAGACTCAATACTGCCCTTGGTTGGGGGTATATGCGAAGTATAAGTGGCCGCAACTGTTCAACTAGGTCGAGTGTCAGGGGGACAACAAGACATGGGATAAGTTGTGCCAGAGGCGGGACAAAGTGACCAAACTCATAGGGCAGAGGTAAGTGGCATGTGGGATACTTGGAGTATATGGATGATGTCAATAGGGGTAGATGATAAGGAGTGCCCCAACCAAGGGCGACATGGGTTGTGTTTTCCAAAAAGGGAAGAAGGTCTACAAAGGTGATGACAAAAAGATATGTAAATGTTGCAAACAAAGGCTTTTTTACAATTTACCAAACAAATAAAGAATAATTTGGGATGAGTGTACAAATACAGAAACGGGTGCCCCAATGTAATATGGTTGGGCCAGTGAGGGGGCAATTAGCTTGGAGAATTGGTGGAAGGTGGGGGCCCCATGGGTGGGTTTCTGTATGAGGTAGATGAAATGGACGGAAATTTGCAGATGGGCAAACTGATTGTGGATGAAATGGAGGGTTCATGATACTGCGGAGGAAGTCAAAATAGAACCTTGAAGAGATAATCTGGGAGTCCATTGGGAAAGCTAGCAAAATGAGGAGAAGGAGTATGTGGCTGATTCACGACATGATGTAAGACTATCGAAACTCCCATCCCTAAAGG
Organism: Picea engelmannii; assembly: GCA_009831015.1. Taxonomy (NCBI): domain Eukaryota; kingdom Viridiplantae; phylum Streptophyta; class Pinopsida; order Pinales; family Pinaceae; genus Picea; species Picea engelmannii. Next base: position 100,917 of record ML794414.1, on the reverse strand, counting down.
GTTAAAAAAAAGCATGAGTGTCAAAGTGCCAAAGGGTGATATGAATGGGACAACTCATGTGGGGGAGAGTGCTACCGGGTGACAGTACCTAAGATGCAATGGAGGTGTCGGTACTGTAGAGCCGGAGATGGGGATCCTAGAGGCAAATGTCAGAGGGTGTGACTAGAGATGCAATTGGGATTCAGAGGGAATGATTACATGTCAGGGTTGATTATATACCTGAAGGGGTTGCGTTGGTGTATGATGACCAAGTACCTGCACACATGAAAACCAAATACCCGACGTGAACAATATCTGAAGAGAATCAAACATAGACAGCATTTATTTGATAATTTTGAACATGAGTATGCGTACCTGGACGGGGTATGAAAAAATGGCGCCCCAGGGACTGTCTTGATGTAGATGACGGGATGTTGATCCCGTGGCTGAAGATAAGGGATCTAAAAGAGTGATATCGTTGACTATCGTCGTGTGGTTGTCTTCAGGTGAAGAAGAGGCAGGGGGAATGACGCAATGATATTGCGATGGTTTGCTCAACATAAACCAAATATCGAAGTACTGAGGAGTGCCAGTGGTAGTTGGATGTAAAGTTTCCGTAGGGAAATGAATGGGAGAATTGGGGGGATTTGGGGGTGAATCCTCATATAAGTCATCCAAGAACCATGGAGGAACAGGGAGTGTCTTTGGTTCAGGAGAAATGATATGAAGAATCTCAAGTGGTGAGGTAAGGTCAACCATCGATTATGTAGGGGGCACAGGGGTTTGAATCAGGGTCATTTGGCGGTGCCTGTATTCAATGATCATAGGACATTGATATGTAAAATGATCTAAGGATTCACATAGAGAGAAAGGGCATCTCATACATTCATTGACTGAATTTGTGACATAATGAATGTCAGTGATTTTTGGTAGGGATGATGTAGCTGGATTGGGTTCGTTCTGGAAGCTTTGGCATACTGCAACTAATGTCTATCAGAAGTGAGGTAGTGTTGGGCAATGGTGTGTGTAATGGCCATATTCTGAACATATAGCGCAAGCGGATTTAATTCGCATCCCTTTGCTACTTGAGTTAGGGGAGGTAGCGGCAGTACTTTCTACAGCGGTGAGCTGTGATGGTGTTTGATTGGGTGGAATTAGGTTGCATAACTCGGGTAGAGATGGGCATTTGTTGGTTGGGTGTCCATCTTTCTCACATAGCACGCAAGGAGGTTGGACACATGGGGGAAGTGGAGCTTTGGGCTCCTTCTTTCGCCTGCCCCCAGATGTGGCAGGGAGGTTAGTGAGTGGGGGTGTAGAGGGTATGGTGGGAGTGAGTATGGGAATCATTATTGGGATTTCGTCCATTTGGGGGGGGAAGGGATGGTTGGGGGACCATCTCTGGTGGATGTAAATACCAAACTGGAATTTCTAACACCATATTAGGGAGGGTAAGCGTTGCGGCTACTTGGAAAGCTTGTATGCTAGGTGCAGGGTAGAAGAAGGGGATTTGAGTAATGGATTGGGGAACTGTCTCCCAAACTAGGATATGGCCTTGAGGAGAGGTGAAATCGTGAACTGGTGGAGTCAACGAGTTAGCAGGAGGCTCATGAGGGGGGAGCTCTATGACTAGTGGGACATCAGATATGATAGAAGCCTCCCTAGCAGGAAGGGTATCCTCAATGTTAGTTCCGTTGGATGATACGACGCATACTTGATTGGAAGGATGAAGGAGCAGTGGTGCACCATGGTAAGTTCCTAACAATGATGGGTCTTTGAAAATTCTGGGACAAATTTCGATGAGTGGGTATGCGTCATGACTCGTGTGGATGAGAGGGATAATGTTATCGATGTTGGCAGAAGGGTTAGGCTCGTAATGTGAGACTTGGTCGATGGTAATGATCTTCCCGTTATGGGGGAACATCATTGTTCGAAAGACAGAAGAGGAAACTGCCTTCATAGCGTACATGTAGCTATGACCGAAAAAGATATTGTAATCGAGTGGGGCATCTATAACTTCAATGTCAATAAGAATAGTCTTGCCCCCGAGTTCTACAAGGACATTTTGGAAGAGCCCTTCAGGAGAAGATGGTCTTCAGTCATAAGATCTTAAGGTAATAGCAGATGGTATGAGTTCGGGGGAACCAAGTTTCTGCCATACAGACTTGGACATAATGCATGTGGATGCACCTTCATCAATGATGCACCGATGAACTGTAATGTTGTGAATTTTTACTAGGATTTGAAAAGAGATTAGAGCGGGAAGGCGAGGTTCTCCGCTGTCGAGATTAAATGTGATGAGTTGAGTATCCGCGAGGTCGAATGCCCCCAAGGTGGAAAGTAATGATTTTCGCTGAGTGGAAAAAGTTTGAAGGACTTCTAAGACTGACATGGCAGTCGGGGATTGTGCTAAGTCATCAACCAAACTGTAATTATGAGCCGCCCTAGCCTGGGGGTTGTGGACATTCCTGCGCAATGGGATGCAAGGAATGTGAAGAGGTGTTTCAGCGTTAGGGCGAGGAATTACGACCGAGGGTCCCGTTGGTGTTGGGTTTGTTTCTGGAGGAATGGGAGGAGACTCAGCGGGTGCACGGTATTGACAACTACGTGTTTGCAGAAGGATTTATTCCTCACTGGCGAGGAGGATAGTACGATCTGTTGGTTTGTTTAGATTGAGGTATTGTCCCAACTGTGGTGGGGTAGGTTTCGTGTCATGTTGGGTGTTTATCACACCCTGGTGCGGAATGGGATTCTACAGCACGGCTAGGGGGGGTTGTTGCATGTATTTTTGTGGGGCCTGCTGAGGGGCAGGCGGTGCTGGAGGATGTGGTAGACTGCCTGAGTCTTTCAGTCATTTAAAATCAATGATTTGGGGGCAATGATGAGTATAATGACCGAACTCACCGCAAAGGGCACAAGGGAAGGTGGTTCTAACAGTATTGTTATTTCTCCCTTGACGCCTGTTGTTATTATCCCCCTGGGGGTTCTGATTCCCTTGATTCTGGTTGCCCCCAATAGGTTGGTTTTGTTGGGGGTGATTCTTGCCTTGACCTGGGTTGTTATTTTTCCTGTTTTTTCCTTTCTTTTTGGCATTATTTGACTGATGGGTCATATTTTCCGTATTCAGCTGTTTGAAATTTTGATATTGCTGAAGGGGAGAGGGTTGAACAAAATTCACCCCAGCGTGAGGGTGTGGGGGAGCCATGGGCTGTGGAGGACCAGGTAATGGAAAGTATGGATTCTGTGGGATTTGTGATCCGTAAGGTACATAGGAAGGCATAGCGCTTTCGCTAGTACTTAGAGTATAAGTTGAGGTAGAGGGGGTACCAGAACTTGTTTGGATAGGTGGGTGTATTGGGGGTGTCGGCGGTGGCCCACTGATGGGTGGAGGAATAGCAACGGGGTATGGTTGTTGATAAGGGGGTGGGGGGTAATAAGAGGTTACACCATATGCCGGTGGATATTGAGGTGTGCCATACATTGGTGGTTGTGGGGGTTGTGGACTGTGGTGCGTGGTAGTACCAATCAATCTGTCTGCTGAGTGAGACATCCCGGGTTTGTCTTGACCGAATGGCATGGGTTTTGGGAGATCAGAAAGTATTGTGTATAAGTACCCTGATTGTGAATAGATGAGGTCGTATTGTTGAGCCTTACTAATGGCTTCTTCTTCTAATTGAGGAAAGGTGGAAGCTACATCTTTACAGAGGAGAGAGACAAGTGATCTGAGAAACCAGTCAAGACACTGTTGTTTGGTGGTTTCAGTTTTGCACAAACTACGTCGTCTATGCCACTCGTGAATGTGATCAGTGATATGTGTGGCTGAGGTTTGTTTGAAATTAGAGAGTAGTTCAAGACCATTGTCGTGGCGGATTGGTAATTGGAAGAAGGTAAAAAATGCTTTCGCCAAGGACTCGAAAGTCACATGGGACCCCGATTTTTCGTCTACATACCATTTGGCTGATGGGCCAGTGAGTGTGCGTTGAAATAATCATAGTCTGATGGAATAATCCATAATGTTGTTGGAAGAGCACCATAGGTGGAAAGTCATGACATGGTTGACAGGGTCATCTCCTGCCTTTCCTTCAAACTTGGGGATGTCTGAAGGTAGTTTGGTAGGAATTGCAGGCCATGTGGGGTCATGAAATATAGGATCATTTGTGAGTTTTCTTAGATCTGGTATGTTAAGAGAGGCCAAATATGGCATATATAGTGGGGGCGGAGGATTAGTTCCAACCATGGTGTGAGTGTTCTGTGAACCTGACCCTTAAGGGGGGCTAGGTGGATTGGTACTTCCTCCTTGAGAGGAAGTTGGCCCCCCACTTCCATGTAAAGGAGAGCGAGTGAACGGAGGGACTTGGGAAGTGGACCCAAGTAATTTGGAACCAAGCAAAGTTGATCCTAAGACAGTGGAACTCACTGGAGTGTGAGAAGGTGGGGTCGATGAGTTGTAAAGACTAGGAACTCCCCCTAAAATAGGAGGGAGGTTTAGCAAGCGTCTGCAATGACAGGGTTTCTGTGGGTCCCCTATGATGTCCGACTAGCTGAGTGGATGTGTGCGAAGTGTAATGAGAGAAAATAAACAAGAGCTTTTGTTGAAAATTTTGAACTTAACACGATATATATCTAAATCAAAATGTAATCAAAAGTGCATCATACATAAAATGTTTTGAAAAAGAAGCATATATGTGGATAAGTGGATTTTGCCTGTGTGGGGAAGCAAAGAAAACAAATGCTCGTGTCCTAAAAGACGTAACGTCCTTCCTCTCAAATAGCACTGGACCTTCCAATAGTACTCAACAGTGGGGTCTGAAGTCATTGGAAGAGAAACTAGTGAAGGATAAAATAATCAGTTATAATGAGGGGTACAAGGGGCATATCCTGAAAGAGCTGGCGATATTTCCCAATAGCCACACAAAATCTGATCAAGTGCAATTGCAGCCCACAATTTCCACCTGGGTAGATGTCCTAAAATTTGTTCACTAGGTACCTCGGTCAAAGTGCGGCATTTATATTTTCGGTCTAAGAAATGGGTCACGGGCTGGATCCCGTCCAAGAGGTGGGTGCCTCAAGGGAGGATGCACAGAACAACCGGACCTCGGCCTTCAACCCTTCATGGGTATCTCCCTACCTTATGGTGTTAGGAACACTTGACTTGGAGTATTTTCAGTTCCCTATTTGAAAACTTCTATTGTTTTGATAATGTGAGAACCAAATAACGGGGAGTTATTTGGATGCCTATCCCCGAAATCCTACCTAGACTAAAAAATTTCTTTTGGAACCTCCTGTGGAGGAAAACTTAGTGAGTTTTTAGAAAAAAATTAGATGTGGTTGTTTGAGAGATTGGAGGTGTGAACCAACCTCCTTGAAATTAAATGGGAGTGGATAGTTTCGTCAAGAAAAGGGTGGGGTGTTTCAGAATCCCTTTGGAGGAAACTTACTTTGACCTCCACGTTTCGAGAAGAAAACTATGTGTGTGATAAGTGACTTTTGTGTGTGAATGAGTGAAAGTGTGCCAATGTTTTAATGAATTAGGTGTCACCTTGTTGTATATGGACTTTTCTTGGTCCTTGCAAGTGTCGATTACCTAATTAACTAAATGTCTTCGGTACAACCTTGCGTAATTCAAAATTCCCTAGGAAACTAGCATGTGGACATGTGGGTCCTTTAGTATTCCTTTAACTCCCTATTTGTGATTTAATCTAAGAAAAGATTTGAAACTATCCTAGATTGTGATCATGTGGGCATGTATGGGCCTGTTACAAAACCTTTAAACTTCCCTAGTGATTTAATCTAAGAAAGTAAATTTCAACACTATCATATCTTTGTAGCATGTGGGCATGTATGGACCCGTTACAATCTTAAGATGTGTTTGAAAAATAAACTAAGAGGAGTCCCGAGAGGGGTTGTTGTCCTCTCCTAAAGGTTTTAGTCTTTTTTAAGGGAGATGAAATTGTCCTACAATCTTTTTCTAATTCTCAAGGTCGCTTGGAAGCGCAAGAGAAGAGCATACTAAGCAATTGTTATCCAACTTCTAGTCCCAATTCAAGTTTTATGTGATTACAAATGATTCCAACTTATACTTTTAGTCAAAGCAAGCCATCCATGTGGAAAAATGAAAGAAAAAGAGGAAATAATGATTTTAAACCCCCTAAGTGCCTATGTGTTTTGACTAATCCCTTTATATGAAGAGGGAACTAAGTGTGGTGCAGCTTACAACATGCATGAAATCACTTTTAAGAAGGCTAGGGGCCTTCCCCAAATCACAAAAAACATTACAATGTGTATTTTTCTGCACAGGTGTGCAGGTCTCGGAGTAGACAGAGGCGCACTGAGCGCCTGTGTGCAGACCGAAACAAGATTTTGGTCACAGGTGCGCAGAACAACACTGTGATTTTGGTGCACGTGCGCACGATGCGCAACTATGGGCCAATAAACCTGCGCACAACTGACACACGGCCATGAAAGAAAATTCCGGATGGAATTCTCTCAATTCAACTTTGAATTGGATGTTTTGCAGGTTGGCTTGGGCCGGTTAATGCACCTGCAGGTTAAATAAACCAAAAGAAGAGCTATAAAAAATCAAATGGGGTAGAAAATTGATAACTTTCCCCAGCGGAGTTGTCAATCTGTTGCGCCTCTTTTGCTACCTAGATGAGCAAAACAGAGGTGATTACAAGCTTAGTTGGGTTAGCTAAGTAGGATAGTTGTAAAGGAAAGGGTTAGAGAAAGAAATATAAAATAACAACTAAGAATTAAACTAAGAAATAAAAGAACAACTAAACTATTGAGCATAAGGAAATAAGAACAAAAAACCAATAAGACTCATGTCACCAATGGCAAGGATTATATTAGTGAAAGAAAACACCAAGAAGAAAGAGGACTATGAGTCCCTTCTTCCTCCAAGGGAGGGCTCTTGGACCCCCACAAATAAGCTCTTCTTACAACTGTGAATGAAAATGGTGAAAGAATCCTAAGCTAATCCACTCAAGAGGTGAGATGGATTGCCCAATGTAATGGTTCTAGTATACTCTTGATGAGAATAAAGGATTCCTCAAGAGAATAGTAGCAGCATAGCTTTGCTATTGAATTCCTTGAAAATGAAGTGCACCCATGGCCTTGTTTTATAGCACCTCTTTGAGGTATTGTGCAACCATCTTGTATTGTGAAAAGAGGCTAATTAGGGCATTTTTAGGTCTTTGGCCGGCCACCTAGTCGGATCCAGTCAAGATTTGGGTGTCAAATCAACTTGGAAGTTGAACCAGAAGTGGGTGGGAGGCTGACCAATCTCATAAATGCGTCGTTCTCAGATGTGTGCGGCTTTTAGCGACCACAGTCGCACATCGGGTGCATGTGCACCTTTCCTGCATTTTTGGATTGCGCATGTGCACGCGCGCCCTATGTAGTCATAGTGCACCTTAATTTTATCACCGGTTCTATAGTTTTGGACCTTTTGGAAATGCTTTTGTGGTAATTTTGGTCCATGGGTGACCTCATAACTGTTTGACGATGTTGGATTCTCGTAACCATTTGTGGATGAAATTTCAGTGATAACACCTCTATTTTCATTGCTCATAGCAATGACATGATCAAACTTTGGCATGATAAGTTTAATTATCTAATCTATTGCTTATTGTAGCAATTATGTAAAAAAATATAGTGATTGATATTCCTATATTTTCTCATAGAGATGGCATTTATTCCAGTTGTGTTCTCAGTAAACATCATTAGGACAATTTTGAAAAACACGCATCTTGGCATGCATCAAATCCCTTACATCTTGTTCATATTGATTTGTGTGGTTCACTTCCTTCTACTCATTTCTCTATGTTCAAGTACTTATTTAACTTTATTGATTACTTCTTTACATGCACTTAGGTTTATTTATTAAAACTTAAGAGCAAAATTTTTGACATGTTTTTGGCCTATAAGGCCCTTGTAGAAAAAGAATCTAGAAATCAACTTTGGAAGTTAAGAATAGATAATGGTGGAAAATATGTTAACAACAAATTTATAATTTTTTGCACTACATAGGGAATTCAAATGCAACATATTTTTCCATACACACCACAACAAAATGGTTTTATCGAGAGAAAGGATTGCACATAAAAGAAATGGAAAATTTTATGGTATAATATAAGGGATTAAGTTCTCATTTTTGGATGGAAACCATTAATTGTGGCAATTGCATAGTTAACACACTCCCATAAAGGCTTTAAAAGATATAGCATTAAAAGATGTATGGAGTAACACTAATCTAGATGTAAGCCACTTTTGTGTGTTTGGTAGTGAAGTATGGGCTCACACACATTCTTGAGGAGAAAAGGAAACATTACAACCTAAGTGAGAAGTGCATTTTTGTTGGATACTTTGAAGATTTAAAAGGTTATAGACTTCTTCAAGTACCCAATTCAACATAAATTATTATTAGGAAAAATGCCAAGTTTTATGAAGGTCTCTTGGCATGTGTTCCTAATTCAATGTGTGTGTTATCTTTAACCCACAAACAATATTTGATGGATATGCCATCTCCTCGTCTCTCTTATACTCCCATTTTTATGTTAGTGCTCCTTATCTAGTTGCCACTTTGTACCACACCCAAAATAGATGTCACTTTGTATTGTTAGGTAGTTGGTAGCCTTTTGTATTTGAGTCATAACCATCCTAATATTTCCCTTGGTGTTTCTCTTGTTTCTTAATATGTGAAAACACCCCATGAGAGACATTAGATAGCAACAAACAAGATACTGTGGTATATCCATGGTATAATTTAGTTTAGGATACATTACAATTCAGAGGGATTTTATTGGTTAGTTTCATTGATTTTGATTGGGTCGTTGAACCTAACGATTAGAATTCTATTGTAGGTTATGTTTTTACTCTTAGTTCCAAACCTATCAGTCAGTCTTATAAGAAGCAAAGTTCCCTTTCTCTTTCTTTACTAGAAGTTTAGTATTGAGAAATAGTTCATGTAAGTCAAGAATCCATGTGGCTTTTCTAGATCCTTACATAGTTTGGATTCCAATAGTAGTATCCAAGCACATCTGGTTCGAAAATAAAAGTGCCATTAACCTCGATAAAGATCCAATTCAACATCAATGCAATAAACACATTGAGATACATATGCATGATTAGGAAGTTTCTTTAACATCACTTCCTCAAAGTGATCCATATCTAAACATGTAACACCCCTCCTAATATTACATATGGTATCAGAGTGTGGTTCAAAACTCTAGGGCCTTGGGCCCATCTACTTACTGTTGTGCATTAATTAAAATTAATTGAAATATTTGAAAATCAAATTAATTAAATTTAAATTTTTTCCTCGAGCCAAGTTAGACATGGACATAAGAGGAAGGAGAGGTAGGGTAGCTAGAGGTCGGGGTGCACATCCTCCACTGCATCCCATACCTTGGTGTTCTCCACTAATAGTAGAGGAATATGTCTAGGAACAAGGACATGTGTGTGCCTGAGAAGTAATAATTATGATACATTCTTTTCAAATAATGTCAGATGCCCCAATGAAGAGGATGGATAGGGAAGAAGGATGGATCATGGAGACTTTGTATTGATTATCAACAATTAAGGAAACCCACAATACAAAAAATTGTATATGTTGCCTATAAATGATGATCTATTCAATCAAATGAAATGGGATACAATGTTTTCTAAAACAAATTTAAGGTTTGGATATCATCAATTAAGAATAAGATAACAGGGTATTCCTAAAATGAAATTTAAGATGCATTTTGGTCATTATAAATTTGTAGTGGTGCCATTCTCACTTAAAAATTCACATGTTGTATTTATGAGCTTAATGAATGGAGTGTTTTGACAATATCTAAATAAGTTCATGCAAGTTTTTCTAGATGATATTCCGATATATTTCATAACACCTAAAGAGCATGAAGAACATTTAAATATATTGTTGCAATATCTTAAAGAGCATAAGCTATATTATAAACTCTCTAAATTTTCATTTTATGAATAAAACATTCATTATCTAGGACATATAATTTCAAGAGAAAGAAATATGGTGGATCCAACAAAGATAGAGGTTATCATGGAATGGTTGATGCCTACAAATGTAAATGAAGTATGTAGTTTTATGGGTTTGGTTGGATTTTATAGAAGGTATGTTGTGGATGTATATAATGGATCAATAGAACTATTGGGAAGATTGTTTACCCCTTGTAGAATTTGCTTATAATAATAGTTATCAAATCTTGATTAAGATGGCACCATTTTAATTTCTATATGGTAGACTATGTAGGACACCTCTCAATTGGGATAGGCTAGAGTATAGAGTCCTGGTCAGATCAGAAATAATACAAGAGATGGAAGAATGAATGAAGATGATTTGAGGAAGGTTAAAACGAGTGCAAGATAGAAAGAAGAGTTATGAAAATGTGCATAGAATGGATATAATTTATAAAGTTGGGGATATGGTATTTTTGCTAGTTAGACTATAAAAGAGCTTCATTAAATTTGTCAAAGGAACCAAGTTGTAGCCACAATATGTGGGACCATTTATAACTCTTGAAAGAAAAGGACCAATTGCTTATTGTCTTACATTGCCATCATCATTAGATCATATGCACGATGTTTTTCATGTATGTTTTTTGCATCATCATATTTCAAACTCTTCTCATGTTATTGATTTGAGTCATTTGCAAATGTCAGACAAGTGGACCTTAACAACCAAACCGATCTACATAGTAGATTGGTGCACTCAAAATCTTTGATGTCGTTTGGTAGACCAAGTAAAGGTCCAATGGGATAGTTATAGTCCCAACTCAATTACTTGAAAGGAAACAATTGAGATGCATTAGCACTTTCTTGATTTGTTTTAGAAATTTGGGAAAAAGTTTCCTAAAGAGGAGGTGTATGTGGTGCCTTGTTTTTCTTTAACTAGTTTGACTGATCAGATCATATTATTTGAGGGAATTTTGACTACAAATGACCTAGTTTATTGACATATGTTATCATGATGAAACTCAAACCTTTTTAACTTTTTTTGGTTTGTTAGAAATTCCCATCACTTGCAAAGCTATCATTTCAACCGTTGGCTAAGAAACCACAACCCAAGGGCATCTAAGTCGTCAAAATCATCTAGGGGTCACACTCGGATTGGGCCGCACCAACCCTTAACATGGTTGGATTTTTATGAGTCTCCTCCCAACTAAACACACCATAAGGGTATTGAACTTAGGTTTCCTAGAAAACAAAACCCATAGCTTTAACAGGTTGAGCTAGTGATAATTGACCTTTTTTTACTATTTTGGATTGGCTTTAATTGATGTATTCATATTTCCAAACAAGTTTTGTTTTAATGTGATATGATACTCATGGATGGATAAATTGTATATTGATATGATGTAGTTGATAGTAATGATCCGCATGATTATGAAACATAGGAATTGATCTATATATATTTAAGATGCATTAATTTATAGATGCTACCGATGATTTTTCAAGTGTGATAAGGAAGCCACATGTGCACATTGACACGGTTCAAAATATTGTATGGACTCAAGATTGAGTTACGAAATTATGAAATGTCATGTGATTAATGGTATGTTTTTAATTTATGATTATGGGACTATTTATTGTATTTCTTTCATTGTGCAAGCACATGGATGTAACATACCTACTTCGGAATTCGGAATTTTTCGGCCTTTTTCTTCTTTTCTCCGAGGAACGGAATTCCTCGAATCCCTACGGGGCCTAATATAGACCCTACCATCCCTTATCTGTACTCATATGATCGGCGGCTAGGACCACAGGCCTTATCGGAAAGGTGCTCGTCAACTTTCGCAATTTGGGAAATCACGATACATGTATTTCCTTTTCTCTCTTGTCTTTCGAAGGGCCGAAACCCGAAATGGTTTTGACCGCTTATCGAGATTCACAGCAACTCGGATTAAGCCCTGGTACTCTACCCTTCGGGATTTCGCATACCGAAAATTCGGGATATGCGACGACAGGAGGTTTCACGCTTAGGTTTCCCGAGAGTCGAAACTCCAAAACCTGCATATATATATANGCTCCATCTATTTCGGGAATTCGCAAACTGGGTTTTTGGGACTGGCGAGTATAAGAGAACTTGCCAATAGGTATCTCGGGTACCGAAATACCCAATATTATCCATGCTAAGCCATTTCGGCATTCCTCCTTTCGGGATTTCACGTTATGTGAAAACAAAGGGTCTCACCCCTGGGTTTCTCGGAAGCCGAAAACTCCAAGTCATCAAAACTTTAAACATGCTCCTCTATTTCAGGGTTTTCTCCATCAGGATTTCGCTAATTAGGGTTTCGAGACTGGCGAATTCATGGGGCCCGAACTTAGGTACCCCAGGTGATCTGAAAATAGGGAGATGACTTGTTTTGATATGCAAGCACCCTCTACTTCATTAAAATAAACTTTTCAAGACCTTGTTCAATGTCTTAGTTATGCAAGACAAATTATGTGCCAAGTTTATGCATCTTTTTTTAAATGTTCATGTGTGAGGAAATTTTCTTTTAAATGGTTAAATATGTGTTTTAAATAAATACATAGCAAACATAACTTGCATCAAATAAACCATCAAACTCACAACAATAGCAAGATGATAAAGGAGTTCACCCCTCTCTGGGCTACGTCTCCTTGAGCCTCCTTCAATGGACTAGGCTCTTTGGGATTAGTTTGTCAAAGATTATTTTACAAGATGATGCTCAAATCCAATGGATTTAATGACTATTCCATTGGGTTCAGAATACATAAAAACCCCAAAAATGACTAATATAACTCTGAAAACGGACCATGGCTCATCCGGGCATGACCTCTTCTACATGCGGCCTTGAGCTTCCCTGAGATTCCTTGTGGAAAAAACACCTGTAAAAGTCCTCAAATGCCTCTGAGAATAGTTCTGATGGATTCAGAATGTCCAAAAACCCCTATCTGGGCTTTTTTGGCACCTCATTTGGCCAAAAAATGAAGAAGTTAGGCCTCCTGCCATTTTCCTCCTTCAAGCTTGTTGTCTCTGGTTCGCCAAAATGCACCTTTGTGCGTCCATCCTAGCTCACGCACTCAATCTCGTGCTAAAACCTAGCACTGGTTGCAACCACAAAATGATGCAAACTATAGGACATTTAGGGCATGCCTAGCCCCTAACCACCAAAACCGTGGACATATGGATCACCATGTGACCTCGTTTCCCGCACAAAAGGGCTAGGTTCCAAGAGCGAATGGAAAAATGACAAGTGTCAGGCATGTGGTGTTGTAACCGTTTCAAAAACCAAATCTGTGTGCAACCATGTAGATTCAGGTCATATGGCAAGGTTTATGCGACCGGGGCTGGGGCTAAGCCCCAGCCCGGACGCGCCCCAACTCACCATATATTCAAACTTAAATATAATCCAACACTATTATATAACAAGAAATAACGTGTGGCGCGCCGGTTGATTGATCCTTGCCAAGACTTTGGTGTGTATTGGAGGTCTGGGATTCGATCCCCATGGACCCCATAAACTTTTAAACGACCAACCATTACCAAACAAACGGGGTGCCACGTGGCAGCCCATGCCTGGGCCACATGGCACCAAACCATTGGACAAAAATACACCACGTGTTTCATCATGATTCATCCACACCTGCCATTAAATGATTGCCATTTCAACTACCACCTCATCGTACAGACATTCCACGTCATCTGTACGGCCTCTACCACGTCATCTGTACGGACTATACAGTCAGCAAATTATTTTTTGCCTGTTTGGCGAATCGAACAGATCGCGATATCTCACTCATCCAAAATCCGTTTGAACCCATTCGAGTTGCGTTGGGTTCGAGACAATGAGGGCTATTCACCCATTCATTTTGAGGCAATTCCAATAAATTTGATTTTTGAGCAAAATTTTGACCCCTGGTCCAGATTCTAATCACGCCTTCCCACTGAAAGGATTTTGGACCCACAAAAGCTTATGATTATCTGTCTGAGCTTCAATACTCTTCTGCTTCCAGGTTCTATCAACTGATTCTACTTGAAAAGTCTTTTTGACAATCACCTGGATACCTTGACATGCCTTGCACTGCAACTGGCTATGTCCCTCAACCATTGTTCTTTGGTTGTTACTGACCCACTGTTCTCTTTGTACTTGGAAGACTGCCAGCCTTCCCACTAAGAATCAAGTCCCTCTTGTGAACTCTTTGACGTCAACACAATCCACTCTCCAATGGCTGCAAAAACTTCCCTGCGACATCTTTTCACAAACCAAGAAAACCATCAATCTTGAAAACAAATTTATACAAGACTGAAAATGATGCCAACAAAGTTTTTTTTCTCTTCAATCAAACGGTCACATTTTGTACTTCATCAAAGTACATGTCGTTTTCCTTCATCTTGGTGTACTCAAAATCGACTTACAAGCCAACAAACACCATCGACTAAACACAAGTCGAAAAACATGATCGACACAACATAGTCGTCAAGACAACATCGACACAAGCTGAGACTCATTTGAAACATATCGACCTTCCCAAAATGACAAGTTGACATTCATGATACACAATCATGTTACAATCATGAGTCATTCATGATGAACTATCACCAGGTTCATTGTTTACACACACACAAAAACATATGTATGTGCATAGCTCTTCAACTCTCCTTCAAGTACAAACATAAGTACATAAACTCGAAACATGTGGGTACATAAGAGCTGAATATGAAAAAGATATATGGCTGTAACAAGTGAGCATCATACCCCTCTTTTACATCCTCCTGGCGAAGTTGTGCACCAAACAAGAATGCCTTCAAACGAATTTCATTCACATGAAACTTGCATCATACAAGTTGTGATAAACTGTTGCAACTTGTCATGCTTTCAACATAAATGCATACAGAAGGCTGAAATGTGCATCTACAACAAAAAAATGCAAGCCTTACTTGCTCAAGAAATTCAACCATTTCTTACCAAGCCAACTCAATGATGATTTTTTTTGCTGAAAATCATCTTCTTGTGAATCATCTTGACTCACATCGATGATGGAATCTCCTCTTCCATTCTTGCTAGACTCTTTATTCATCTACCTCTTGTGATGTGGATGAGTGGTTGGATGCAATGTCCAACATTGGTCAATGAGATGACCCCTCTTCTGGCAATGAGTGCAAATCTTTTGCATCCTCTTTTCAAGTTGTCTTTGCTTGGAAAATTTCTTGAAAGTGGTCAATCTTTTCCA
>ML794414.1:38347-63635 GCA_009831015.1 Picea engelmannii | reverse complement strand
GGGGGATTGGTCTTTTGGAAACACGTTTTCACTCTATTCCTTCCCAATTGCAACCAATACTATACACTAACCTTGTTGTGTTGGGTACAATGACTCTAAAATAAGAGCCCTTCCTCAAGGGTCATTATAATGAATTAATTCAATTTCTCAAAAACAATATTTGGAAAAGTTTAATGTAGTTCTCTTAGTATATGTTTTAACAACATATGTATTATATATATAATACATATGTTGTAATTTTTTATCCTCTAATGATGTTGGCTAAGCTCTTCCTCAAGGGTCATTATAATGAATTAATTCAATTTCTCATTAAAAAAAAGATTTGAAAATTTTTTAAGTAGTTATCTTAGTAGATGTTTAGTCCTCTAATCATGTTCGCTAAGCTCTAAAATGTGTTATAAAGAGATTAAAGTTCAAGTATGAAATATTTATTGGTATTTAAGGGTCATTATAATGAATTAATTCAATTTCTAAAAATAAAAAAATTGAAAAAGTTTAATGTAGTTCTCTTAGTATATGTTTGAACAACATATGTATTATATATAAGACATATGTTGTAACAAAATATGTATTATATATATAATAAATATGTTGTAATGTTTGGTCTTCTAATCATGTTCGCTAAGCTCTAGAATGTGTTATAAAGAGATTCAAGTTCAAGTATGAAATATTTATTGGTATTTAAGAATATCAAAGACAAGATAACCATAAGTTTGATATAATTTGTACTATATAGTTTACAAAGTCTAATTTTGTTAGGGTCCTAACCCGCACATAGGTAGAACAATATATTCNGATGTAATAAAGGTCAATATTAATAAGGCCTTTCAATAAAATAGAATAAGGCGGATGTAAGAAGACCTAATAGAAGCTTTCGCTTCTAGAAGGATCTTCCTCTAGATGCTTCTTTTTAGTATAAATAGGAGTCGAGGGTATGAGAACCCTAGCTTGGATAATATTGTAATAGAGCTCTACTCAACTGGAGGTTGCCCCCTCGAAGAGGCCCGTGAACATTGCTTTCAGATTCAAATTTTTATATATGTTATTATTATCTTATCATTTCAGTGTTATTGTGGTGAATGTTCTTGTTATATTGTTGTTATTCTGCCATTACTAGCATTTTATTTCTGTTATGCATACATTTTATATCTGGTATATTACAAGTGGTATCATAGCACTTTCCTCGACAGATACGTATTCCAGCGTCTTTAAGCCACAGAGATCTATCGTTACGTGCATAAACCCGTGGTTGAGGGATTCATACATGTAGGAAATACAAGTGGTACTTAAGCGCACATATGTTAGCCACCCTTGTAACCCTTGTTGGTACCCTTCGAGTGTTAGTGCATCAGACAACACATGTGTATGGATCGGCCTAGATTACCTGAAGCCCTCTTTAGATAAACTGATCAGCCACCTGACTGCTATAGTGTCACTGACAACAGCAATCGGGAAGATACTCTCTAGTACCTAGGTAGTCAGGTAATATGGCTAAGGGTACGGTCTATCCTCCTTAGTTAGTTCCCTGAGATATTGGGCCAAGTACTATTGTTGGACCCCGCACGTATATCAGAGAGCTATAGCATAGGGAAAACCCTTGTCTGTAGAACCCTTGAATACCTGACCCTTGGGGACAGAAACATAAACAAATTAAAACAGACAAGATCTATTGCCACGCAACTATGTTTGGGTTGCCAAGTAAATACACATTTCTTTCTGGTTAAGCATTTGGGCATTTCCTCTCTACAGTATTCTTCAGACCGGAGTATAACTCCGCAGGTGTAAAAAAAAGTGTCTGGAAAAATTTTCACCATTATTTGAGACCTATTCCATTGGATTCATCTCTTCGCCCTTATCACATTCATCCATATCATTTTTCGGAAAAATATTTGACCCCGCCCACCCCTTTTCAGTTCCCCCATCCTCATGGCCCATACCCGTAGCCAAGACTTGGAAGCTCGATTCAACACCTTGCAATCTGGTCTCATCGAGACCCAACAAGAAGTGAAACAACTCAGTGGCAATGTTGTCACCATCAATACAACCATGCAATCCCCAATGGAGGAAATCAAACAAGACCTCACCACCCAACTTGAATCAGTCTTTTCGGCACTCTGCACCAAACTGCATATCCCTACAGATAACCCTTCCTCTTCCTCACCTCCACATACTGAAGGTGACCATTCCTCTCATTCCCATAACTTTTAGAACCATCACTTTCAACGTGACCTACCTTCCGCGGGTGGATGTGACCAAATTTGATGGCTCAGACCCCACTGGTTGGGTAACCCAAATGGAACATTATTTCTCTTTATATGACATTACAGATGATTTGGCCAAACTCCGGTATGGTTTTCTCCATCTAGATCAAGAACATTGGAAATGGTGGCAATGGAGAAAAACTTCTCGTCAAGGGTATATTGCTTGGACACACTTTGTGGCAGAGATTTATGAATGCTTTGACACTGACACCAACCATTTGGGTCATTTGACAAAGTTGAAACAATTAGGAACAGTGGAAGACTTTATAGTTGCCTTTGAGCGCCTGGCTTTTAGAACAAAGGGCATGTCTGATACCTTTTTCCAAGAGTGTTTTATCAGCGGCCTCAAGGATGAGATTCGGGCCCATGTCCTCATGGCTTGGCCTCAGAGTTGGATGGAGGCTAATAAAAGAGCTAAAGAAGCACAACAGGTTGTATCTTCTCAAAACTGAAAACCCTCCTTTCTCCCTCGCCCTAAACCAGTAAATCCCACTACTCCCTCTGCTCTACTAAAGATCCAAAAATTGATCAGGGATGAAATGGTTGAATGCCAACTCAAAGGCCTTTGTTATAACTGTGATGAGAAATATTTCCCGGGCCACAAGTGTAAAGAACAAAATATTTGTATGGCCATCTCTGAGGATATTTCAAAAGAGGATGTAGAAACTCCCTTTGTGTCTGAGTCACCTGAATCCACTGACATAACCCCTCCCTCAGACCCTCCCGAAGTAGAACTAGTCATTTCCCTTAATGCTCTCACTGGCTTCTCCACTCCCCAAACCCTCAAGATAATTGGTTACATCAAGCATCAGAAGGTCATCATTATGGTTGATAGTGGCAGCACCCATAATTTTATTCATCATCGCATTGCTCAAGAAACTCATTGCTACATCCATGCCGTCAATAATTTCCAAATCATGATTGTTAATGGTGGTTCCATGAAATGTGGAGGGCATTGTGAAAATGTGCATCTCCAAATTGGTGACTACCACCTGAAATCCCATATGTTTGCTATTGACATGGGAGGTTGTGACATTGTGTTGGGTGCATACTAGCTAAGGACTTTGGGTCCCATTCTCATGGATTTTAAAGACTTAACCATGCAATTAAACCAAGAGGGCCACCAATATAAGTTCCAAGGAATCACCGCAGGTTCACCTGAGATCATTAGTTCCCATTGCATGGAAAAGCTTATCAAAAAAGGTCATTCTGGTGTTATCGCCCAACTCCATGCCATACAAGCAACCGAGACACCCTTGGTCCCACAAGATCTCCAAGCCATCCTTTCTAAACATAAGTTGGTATTTTCCACTCCCCAAGGACTCCCTCCTTCCTGTGGTGTTTATGATCATTCCATTCCCCTTGTACCCGGAATCCTTCCTCCCAATATACGTCTGTATCGTCACCCATTTTCCCAAAAAAAAGAAATTTGAGAAAATGGTCCAAGAACTCAATGCAGGCATTATCCACGCTAGTACGAGCCCCTACTCTTCTCTTGTGGTCATGGTCCTGAAGAAAGAAGGTTCTTGGTGAATGTGTCCTGGCTTTCTTTCCCTCAACAAACTTACCATCAAATACAAATTCCCCATTCATGTCATTGATGACCTCCTGGATGAATTGAGTGGCGCCCAATTCTTCACTAAACTGGATCTCCATTCAGGCTACCACCAGATACGTATGAAAGAGGCAGACATTCCCAAGACTGCCTTTATAACTCATGAGGGCCACTATGATTTTTTGGTCATACCCTTTGGCTTATGTAATTCCCCCTCCACCTTCCAAAGCCTGGTGAATCATGTCTTTCGTCCTTTTCTTCCCCATTTTGTCTTAGTTTTCTTTGATGATATCCTCATCTATAGAAAAACCTGGACAGACCATATTGCTCATGTGGATTGAGTTCTCCATCTACTCTCTCAGCACCAACTTTTTCTGAAACAGTCTAAATGTGCTTTTGGCGCCTCAGAAGTAGAATACTTGGGTCATCTGGTTGGCAAATATGGCGTCGGGGTGGATCCTAAAAAGATTGAATCTATGCAAGACTGGCCTCACCCAAAGACTCTTAAGAGCTTGTGTGGATTTCTGGTCTTAACAGGGTATTATCGCAAGTTTGTTAAGAATTATGGGAAGATTGCAGCACCTCTCACTGCTCTCCTCAAAAAGAACTCTTTCACTTGGACTCCAGCCGCTGCTCAAGCTTTTCAAACCTTGAAGATGGAAATGTGCACCACTCTAGTCCTCGCCCTTCCCGATTTCACAAAGACCTTTGTGTTGGAATGTGATGCCTTAGGGAAAGGAATTGGTGTTGTCCTTATGCAAGAGGGTCGACCTTTGGCCTTTACCAGCAAGCAACTATCTGAAAGAAATCTGGGCAAATCCATCTATGAAAAGGAAATGTTGGTTATTCTGCATGTCGTTGATCTGTGGTGCCCTTATCTATTGGGGCAACGTTTCCAAATTAAGACAGACCATCAAAGCCTCAAGTATTTTATGGAACAACGCATTTCCTCCCTAGAACAAAAAAAATGGGTGACTAAACTCTTTGGATACGATTATGAGATCATTTTAAAGAAAGGCAAAGACAATGTGGTTGTGGATGCACTTTCCTGAAAATATGAAGATGAAGGATCCCTTTTTTCTCGTTCATTCATTGTACCATATTGGCTCCAAGCCGTTCGCCAAGAATGGATACAAGATCCCAAAAGTTCGCAGTTGATCCAACAATTGTAGTCCAATGCTCCAGCTTCCCCAGGGTACTCTTGGCTCCATGATGAACTTGGATACAAAGGCCATTTGTATTTAAGTAAACAATCAAAGATTAAATCCATGGTACTTTCTGAGCTTCATGCTACACCCACAGCAAGGCACTCCGGGTTCACCAAAACCTATGACAGGGTCAAACATTCCTTTTTCTGGGATGGTATGAAACAAGACATTCATAATTTTGTAGTTGAATGTGATGTGTGTCAACGCAACAAGGGAGAAACAGTCAAATCTCCAGGCACACTACAACCGCTCTCGATTCCACCTGCTATTTGGAAGGATATCTCTATGGATTTTATTACCGACTTACCCAAATAGGGAAATAAATCCGTCATCATGGTGGTTGTTGATCGCCTTTCCAAGTATGCTCATTTCTGCGCCCTTCAACACCCGTTTACAGCATCCACAGTGGCTCAAATTTTCATGGATCAGGTCTTCAAGCTTCATGGCATGCCGCACTCTATTGTTTTTTATCGCAACCCAACTTTCACAAGCAATTTTTGGCAAGAACTGTTCAAGATACAAGGCACCGAATTGCATCTCAGCACAACTTATCATCCCCAGACTGATGGCCAAACGGAAGTTGTCAACAAGTGTTTGGAAACATATTTGAGGTATTTTTCCTCGGAAAAGAAAAATCAGTAGGCTCAATGGTTACCCCTAGTTGAATGGTGGTACAACACTTCATACCATATAGCTACACGCATGACTCCTTTTGAAGCAGTATATGAACAGAAGCCACCTTCAGTTCTCTCATACTTACCAGGTGCCTCGAAGGTCCAGGCAGTTGACCTAACACTTACAGCTCGAGAGGCTATTCTTCATACCCTCAAAGACAATTTGGTCATGGAACAAAATCACATGAAGTAACAAGCAGATCAAGGTCTCTCTGAACGTCAATTTGTAGAAGGGGATCAGGTGTTTCTTCGATTGCAACCTTACAAGCAAACTTCCCTCAAGGCCGAGCATTGTCAGAAGCTAACACCCAAATTTTATGGTCCTTATACCGTTCTCAAGTGTGTGGGACAAGTAGCCTATCAGCTAGCTTTTCCCAGCCATTCGAAGCTACATCCTGTTTTTCATGTTTCATGCTTAAAGAAGGTGATTGGAGCTAAGTGCCAAATTCAAACCAACCTTCCAGAATTAGCTGAAGAAGGATCCATTTGGCTATAGCCAGAAGCAGTTTTAGACCAGCATGAGTGTCACCTACGTCAAAGAACCATCAAGGAAGTGCTAGTCCAGTGGAAAGATACAATTCCAGCAAATGCCACGGGAACCAGCTACCATTCTGCAGCAATTTCCTCATCTCAAGCCTTGAGGACAAGGATTTTTTTAAGGGGGTGGACATGTTAGGGTCCTAACCCGCACATAGGTAGAGCAATATATTCAGATGTAATAAAGGTCAATATTAATAAGGCCTTTCAATAAAATAGAATAAGGTGGATGTAAGAAGACCTAATAGAAGCTTTCGCTTCTAGAAGGATCTTCCTCTAGATGCTTCTTTTTAGTATAAATAGGAGTCGAGGGTATGAGAACCCTAGCTTGGATAATATTTTAATATAGCTCTGCTCAATTGGAGGTTGCCCCCTCGAAGAGGCCCGTGAACATTGCTTTCAGATTCAAAGTGTTATTTCTGTTATTATTCTCTTATCATTTTAGTGTTATTGTGGTGAATGTTCTGGTTACACTGTTGTTATTCTGCCATTACTAGCATTTTATTTATGTTCTGCATACATTTTATATCTGGTATATTACAAATTTGAAAGAAAAATATATCAAGGTCACTTCAAAATACTCGCATACATTTAAAGAAATCCTTTTAGATCATCAATATGAGATGGATTTGATTTCTAGGTAAGATTATTGGAAAGACATCAACAATGTAGTGATGTAACTGTGATTATTTTATTTATGAGGGCAGGGGGGAGGACACGGAACAAATTTTCACATAGTTGGTTATATATGGAAGAAAAATGGTGTGTGTTGTATAAACAAAGTCACATAAGAAAACCATGATTAACTAAAAAAAACTTAAATGGTGGAACCAAGAATCTTTTCACTGGCCAGAAAATTTAGGTACTATACTTGTTTTGCTATTTCTCTAACAATTCTCCAGATTTTATGTTTTTAAGAATTCTTAATTATTAATTTGTTTACTACATCAACCAACGTTGGAGACATTAGAGTGGAGAATATTGACATTGTGCGACGAAACAATAATCAATATAATGTCAACAATGTTCAAGAAAGTTTGGAGATGGAAATCCAACAAGGAGGTGTTATATCAAGTACTTAAATTGTCTTGTTGTTTCTCTTGTTATTTTCAACATTTTATTCGTTGCCATAATCCATAACATTTTATGTATTTATTATAGTGATAAATAAGGAGAGCAAAGACATTAATAAGGACAATGTACATGAAACGTTGGACATGAAGACTAACTAGGAAAACACAATATAGAACAAAATATCATATCAAGTACTTAACTTTTCTATTGTTTCTCTTATTATTTTATGCATTGTATTCATTGTCACATTTCAAATTATGTTTATTATAGTGACAAATAAGGAGAACAAAACCAATACTCAGGAGAAATTTGATAATTTTGATAATATCATATCAAGTATGTGTCTTCTTGTTAGTTTTGTTATTTTTAAAATTTTATTCATTGTCACAATTCATAGCATTTCATCTGTTTGGTATAGTGATAAAGAAGGATAACAAAGAGAGTAATCAAGGAAATGTACAATAAAGGTATAATCAATAATGCAATATGATATTAGGTACTTAACTTGTCTTGTAATTTCTCTTGTCATATTTTATTCATTATCACAATTATTAACATTTGAGATATTTATATAGGGAAAAATAAGAAGAACATAGTCAAAAACAAAAGAAATAGTCTAGACAATGTTAATAATATCATATAAAATACATAATTTGTTTTTGTTAGTTTTTAAATTTTATTCATTGTATAATTCATAACATTATATATGTTTATTATAGTGAAAAACAAGGATAACAAAGATAATAATCAAAAGAGTGCACAACAAAGCCATAATCTAGAACACCATATTGTATCAAGTACTTATGTAGCCCTCTTGTTTCTCATAATTTTTAAAATTTTACTCAAAGTCACAATTATTAACATTTGAGATGTTTATTGTAGTGGAAAATAAGAATTACAAAGTCAAGAACAAATGCAATAGTCAAGGCAATGTTGATTCAATGTTTGTGTTAGTGGATTGGTTTTCCAAGATGAGGCAGTTCTTGCCTTGTAGGAAGCCCAATGATGCAAGCTATTGTGCAAAGATAGTTTTCAAGGACAGTGTGAGGACACTTAGATTACCAAAGACCATTACTTCAAATATGGACACGATATTTCTTAGTGATTTTTGGATGATGTTGTGGAAGAGATTGGGCACAAATTTGTAATACAATTCAACGCACAATTTATATACACTTGGACAGACAGCGGCAGTGAACAAAGGTTTGGGTAATATTATGAG
This sequence comes from Picea engelmannii, assembly GCA_009831015.1. Lineage (NCBI taxonomy): Eukaryota > Viridiplantae > Streptophyta > Pinopsida > Pinales > Pinaceae > Picea > Picea engelmannii. Next base: position 55,104 of record ML794414.1, on the reverse strand, counting down.
AGGTTTCATAGCTAACAAACCAAAGTAATGGGATAATTTCCTATCTCAAACAAAGTTTGGTTATAGTAGCATAGTGAATAGGTTGATAGGGTTATCACATTTCCAAATTGTATATGATTGCAATTTGAAAGGAGCCACGTTTGGTTGATTTATTGTTGAGATGTAGAGGCAAGATAATACAAATGCATTTGTTGAATAAATGAGGGAGATGTGTGTGCAAGTTCAAGGAAATTTGAGAGAAAGTAGCATGAGGCATAAGAAGCTCAAAGACATGAGGAGGAACTTCAAGATATTCCAAGAGAGTGAATTAATGAAGGTACATTTAAGTAAAGAAGTGTTATCTTAAGAGATTGATTAATAATATGAATGTGAAGAAATTGGACCATGTAGAAGCAAGAGGAAATTTGGAAATAATGCATATGAAGTGTTATTACAAAATGAGATGAACATTTCACCAACAATCAATGTGAAGACCTCTCTAATTTTCTAGGATAGACACAAATGAAGTCAATGAATATGCAAAAGAGAATGTTCTACCAAATTGAATGGAATAGATGTCAAGGAAAGAGCACCATAGATACAATGAATTGTGGAAGAGAAGGTATTCAAGTTGTGAGGCATAAAATATAAAGGGTGAATTGGTAGTAGTGCATTTAAGTAAAGATTTTTTGTCCTAAGAGAATGTATAATAATATGAATGTGAAGAAAATTGGGCCATGTAGAATCAAGAGGATTTGGAAAGAATGCATATGAAGTGGAATCACCAAAGGAGATGAACATCTTACCCATAATCAATCTGAAGACCTTTATAATTTTGTAGAATAGAATCAAATAACACTTAGTAAGATGCAGAAGAAAATGTTCTACTAAATTGAATGGAACATATGTTGAAGAAAGAACACCAAAGATAATGTAAATTGTGGAAGAGAAGGTATTCAAGACACAAGGCACAAAATATAAATAGTGTTTGGTGAAGTGGAGAAATAAACTAGACATGAAGTATGTGGATTTCAAAGTAGGAGTGCCAAAGATTGTGCAAAGGTAAGGTTATATTGTAACAAGAAACTAATGGTGAGTGCATGGAAGCACAATGATTTTTCTACAAGGGGAGTTTGATGTAGGAGCATCTAGATTTATGTCCATTTGATGCAATGTGGAGGACAACTAATGAAGTGAGCATGCAAAATGAAAGGTAAGTATGGAGGTGCAAACATAAATAACAAAAGGTTAAAGTAGTGTGCACGTGAGAAGACATATAGTTGTGTGCATGAAAGAAGATGAAAGGTTGGGCATGAAAATTTGAAGACATGATGATGTCCATGGCAGTGAGATCAAGCCAAGAAAAAAAAATATAAACCATTGTGGTCACACAATTGAATAATTGGAACTCCAAAGGTGAAGAGAATACATGATAGAACAATTTAGCAAGAAGGAAATGGCTTCAAGGAAGAGCAACTCAATGCCCATGAAAGTTGGTCTCGAGGAAGAGAAAAGAGTTGGCTCCAAGTTAAAGAAACATAACAAAAAAATCAAAGGAAGAGAAGCAAAGAGATGTATTGAACCAAATTGGATAAAAAGTGCTATTGGAGTAATTGGATACCTAAAGAAGTGTACAAGGGAGCTTAAATATTTATAGAAATAGAAGATCTCAATCACAAGGTGAATAATTTGAGAATTTATAAGGTGTGCAAATGCACACTAGACAAAAGATGTAATATTTATAAGAGGAAGTAACCTAGAGAGAGTGCACAAAGAACTATAGGCTTGAGATGTCCTGAAACCTATGCATACTAATTTGCAATACGTATTAATGAGAATAAGTTGACATTCTTTAACATTCTATGTTTTATCTTATACTATATCTTGTGTGATATTGTTTGGCGGTAATTCTTCTTCTCTACAAATAACCTATGTGGTATAGGTTTAAGTGTTTGAGCCCTGATTTAGGTCCATTTCCTTTTCTCACTACATTATCAAAAAATTCAAAAAACTCTTGAAAATGGTCAAACTTGATATTGCAACCTTTTTTGTTCCAATTTTCCACTAATAAAATACAGGTAGCACTTTTTCCAAGATGTTTCAATTTTGGGCTATCATGCAACCTTTCATCTTAGGGGACTCATGGCCCAAACTTAGACAACAACAAATGAAATACCATTCTCTATACTAGCCTGGAAAAAATAAGCAATCTGTTTGGGCCTATTTTTTATCACTAATGACAACTTCAACTTCCTCAATGGTAGGGGGCCCCAAGAGACAATAACTATAGTGTCAATAGTTGTTTCAACTTTCTCAATGGTGGGTGGTTGTTCCAAGAGATTGTTTACATAGTTTGCATTAGCTTAATCTCAAATGACAATTTACTCTAGTATATCTTGATCTTGTAATATTAGCAACTCTACTCTATTGATGCAGGAGCATCGACCAAGTCAATTTCGAGATTGAACCCAAGGGTCACAAACATTTACTAAGGGAGTTGGTTCCCTAATTTTTTTTTCTATTTTTATTTGTAATAATTATGAAATGTCTCTAGAAGATATCTTCGTTGAGTTTGTTTTCATAGGTGTTAGATTGTTACTAAATTGTAGGAACAAACTTTCGAATTTGGGATTTGATGGGATTGCTCATGATAGATTGTTTGGGAGGCTACCCGAGAGCTTCCAAAACATATTTTGTATGAACAAAGAGTGAAGCAAGGGGGCATGATGATGTGAGTGTGTCCGCAGAGGTCCGAGAGACCTAGAAGGAACTAGCTTTCATGTCGTAAATCATATTCCTTCAATGATTAAATAAAGATCGGGTTTATGGTGGAATTGTGTCTCGTGTGTAGTTATTTTAACTTTACGTATAAACTGTGTGGGCAGAGTGGCGAAATGTTTGTGGTTGCAGGAAACCATGTGCAGACCTTAGTTATGAGTTAGCACCGGATCGAGGCCGTAGAGGTGACAAATCAACCCATAGTTGTGGTTTGGGGGCCGTTCCAGTCGAGTTTGGAGATTGTAGAATCCATTCTACAGTGTAAGTGAATGGATGGTCGAGATCTGATCGGGGCGACCCTTTTCAAATCAAGGGTCGTGATTAGATCATTGGGACTTTCATATCAGGACATCAAATTCTATTAAAGAGTTGTGTTGATGATGGACAACTGTCAATGATAAAGGCAGTGAAGGGTAGGATCGTCGACAATGTCCACTTCAGGATCATTGACGATGATGCCTATTTAAGGATCGTCGATGACGATAGACTTGGTAATTGTGTCGAAGAATGTGGGGCCAACGACGATGAGTTGGGAAAATTAATCTAGTTGATGGCGAGGATTAAATCGAAGAATAAGATCAACAGTGGCTCTGAAAGGGAGGATCAACGAAGCAAAAGAGATCAATAGTGCGATTGGAACCTGATCGAGGTGGGTCATGTATCATCAATACTAATGGATCATCGGGGCAACTGAAGCCTTGTGTATTTTCTTCCGGAGAAAACGTCGATGACGACACATATATCATCGGGATCATTGGTTGTATATGTTTGGTCCCTGGTAAAAGCGTCGACGACGATACATATTTCATCAGATTAGAACTGTTGGCCTTTGTAATTTCTCCACAATAGGAAACCTTTGACAATGACAACCTTAGCCTAAGGTAGAGCGCTTGGTTGTGTGGGAGTAAAGACTTCACGCCAAAGGGATAAAAGGCGCTCAAGTGAACTTGTTCACTGGTGCATGAACAAAGTGGTATTTGGGATTTTTTCAAAGAAGGATCCGAGGTCGATTAGAGTAATCGAGGCAGTCGAGTCCAAAGCTGCTAACAGAGGTGTTTGAGGACCTTGTTCAAGTCAAATTGGATCCGATAGGTCTGCATCAAGTGGTATCAGAGTGTACAACGCTCTAAGAATCAGAGCAGAGGAAATTCTATCTTGCAAGAATCATGCCACCCATACGAGGAGGTCGAGAAAGAAATGTACCAATTGAGGAGTTGTGAATGGAGTTGAAGCAAATCCAGGCGAGGATGGAAGCCATGGAGACAACTCAGAGAAGAGAACCTGACATAGGAGATGTCAGTGAAAGTGAAGATACAATCTCTGATGAGGAAGCAAAATGAGCGCCATGAGGAGAAACATTAGAGGAGCAATTGTTGAGATTGGTCACAAAGGTTGGATCTAGACCAAAGATGGAAGTGCCCATGTATGAGGGTAACTTGAATGTGGATGAATTGCTTGATTGGATCAATGCAATGGAAAAATACTTTGACTACGAAGAAGTGGATGAAGAAAAGAAATTCAAACATGCAGTGATGAGACTGAAAGGCCATGCAACTTTATGGTGGGATGAGTTGCAGGCAGACAAGAGAAGGAAAGGTAAAGCTAAAATTAGAAGCTAGGACAGGATGGTGGCTAAATTTAAAAGCAAATTTATGCCCAAGGACTATCAATTGAACCAGTTCATAAAATTGCAGAATTTGAGGTAGAAATCCATGACATTGAAGGAGTACACTAAAGAATTCTATAGGCTGAATATCAGGGCATGTCATATAGAAGAAGATGCAGAAAAAGTTTCCAAGTATATAAATGGAGTAAGGTTTGATATTCAATATGAGATCAGTATTTTTTCCCTGAGGACAATGGAATATTCTTACCAAGCAGCCCTGAAGGCAAAAGAAAAATTGGCTAGGAAACAAAACCAAAAGACTAAAGGCAGAAGTAAAACTAGAGGAAAGGGATCATCCAGTAGAGGAAGATTGCAGACTTCAAAGGAGGAAGCAGGAAGTTCTAGTAGTCAGTCACCTGGGGGAGGTGAGTCGAGGGGCATAATATTCTTCTCAAAAGGCAGAGGCGGAGGTATATAAATCATGTGTCATGCGGAAAAACATGACACGTGTCTTGGGATTGTCCTGAGAAGAAGTCAGCAAACCAAAGAGGAGCTCACATTGCAGAAGATAAGGAAGAGACAATGAATACAAAAGTAAAGGAAGAAAATCTTGAGATGGGTGAATCACTAATGTTGAAGAGAATTTTGATTAAAGCATAGAAGGAGACTCATGCACTAGCACAAATGAAGAGCTTATTCTGAACCATGTGCAAATCAAAGGGGAAATGTTGCAAGGTGGTCATTTATAGTAGCAACACAAACAATCTAGTATCTACAGAGATGGTGGAGAAATTGGGATTGCAGAGGATGACACATCCTACTCCATACAAAGTGTCATGGTTGCAAAAAGGACACCATATTTTGGTAAGTGAACAATGTAAGGTAGAAATTCAGATTGGTGGTTATAAGGATGAAATTTTATGTGATATCATTCCCATGGATGTCTGTCATATTTTGTTGGGAATACATGGCAGTATGATAAGAAAGATGCTCATGATGGAAGGAGGAATACCTATACCCTTGAAAAGAATGGACACATTGCCATTGAAAGATGAGGGAGCTAAAGAAGCAGTTGTTCCAAGTGTGTTGTTGATGAGTGGAAGGGAGCTACTGCAGGAAGTCAAGAAAGAGGGGGAGGTACATTTTGCTTTGATTGGTAAGCTGAGAGTAGTACTTACCAACACAAATTTAGATGATTTACCTGTTGAAATTCAAGCACTGTTAGATGAGTTTGTTGATATCATCGTTGATGAGTTGCCTAATGCCTTACCACCCATAAGAAGCATTAGCCATCACATAGACTTGATTCTAGGAGCAATTCTACCAAACAAATCTACCTATAGGATGACACCCAAAGATAATGAAGAAATCATAAATCATGTTCAGGAGTTGTTGGATAAAGGATTGGTCAGGGAAAGTTTAAGTTCTTGTGTGGTGCCAGCTATTTTGAGTCCAAAGAAAGATGGAAGTTGGAGAATGTGTACAGACTCCAGATGATCTGGATTATTTTGAGAATGAAATGAAGGCAGAAATACAAGAAGTAAATACATTGATATATTACAATAAACACAGAGATACAGTAATGCACATTTTTTTATTAATGAGAGAAATATATAGAAACTATAAAAATACAAAGTGAATGAACTCGCTAGAATGGTGGCAGCTTATCTCTGAGAAGAGATGTGACGACTACGCTCATTCGCAATAGGATGATGATTACAATGAGGCTCCAAAGGCCTTTTTAACATAAAGAAAATCCAAAACCCGAACCCTGGAAGATGAAACACCAAAAGGCTTGTAGGCCCCGATGGAGGTAGTTGATACGTCAACTTCCCGAGTGTGTAACTTTTGCATACGATCTCTATTTGGGTTGCACGATAACTCATTGGAAAGGTCTAACCGAGAAGAAAATATTTTGATCGGGCCTAGGTGAGAGCCTTTTACCATCACTTAGGCCCCCAAATGTAAAAAAAATGTCGTTTAGGGCCTCAAAACAACCCCGAAAGTTTGGGTCCTGAAAAACTGTAGAAAAACTGCCGAGGTGAAAAATTGCATTTCGAGCCAGTGGAATGGGTGGGTGGCCACCGGTATCCACCTAGATCACCAGAGCACTTAACAAGATAACAATCAAGTACAGATTTCCCTTATCTCATATGGATGATTTGATGGACTATTTAAGTGGTGCAAATTATTTTTCAAATATTGATTTAAAGAGTGGATATCATCATATTAGGATGAGAGAAGGAGATGACTGGAAGACAACCTTTAAGACAAATGATGGTTGTATGAATGGCTTGTCATGCCTTTTGGCTTGACAAATGCACCTAGTACATTCACGAGGCTCGTGAATGAAGTCCTCAAGGAAGATGATATTATTGTTTACAACAGAACAAAGGAAGAACACTTTAGATTTCTAAAGTTGGTGTTGAGAAAGTTGCAGCAAGAGAAACTTTTGATTAATTTGAAGAAATGTTCCTTCATGAAAACAAAGTTAGTCTTTTGGGGTTTTGTAATCTCTCAAGATGGACTGAAGATGGACCCAAAGAAGGTGAAAGAAATCAAGGAGTGGCCTTCTCCAAGGAATATTTATGAGGTAAAAAGTTTTCATGGGTTAGCAAGTTTCTACAGAAAATTCAGTAGAATATGTGCTCTAATAGTTGAGACTATTAAGAAGGTACGCAAGCCATTTAAGTGGACAACACCAACTAAAAAATTATTCAAATTGTTGAAAGAGAAGATCACTGAGCAACCTATTTTAGTTCTAGATTTTCATAAACTTTTCCAAGTCAAGTGTGATGCAAGTGGAATGGCCATTGGTGTTGTTCTATGTCAAGATGTTAAGCCTGTTGTTTTTTTCAATGAGAAATTGAATGATGCCAAGCAAAAGTACTTGACCTATGACAAATAATTTTATGCAGTGATACAAGATTTAAGGAAATGGAGACATTATCTTATGCCTAGGAAATTTATTGTGTATACCGACAATCATGCTTTGCAGTTTATAACTAAGAAGGAGAAGTTGAACCAGAGACATGCCAAATGGGTAGAGTTTATGCAAAACTGTATTTTTGTTCTTAAACATATCAGTGGGAGTGCTAACAAAATTGCAGATGCTTTGAGCAAGAGGTGTTTAGTTTTGTAGGAGTTCCAAGTGAGTGCCTTGGGGTTTGAACATCTCAAGGAAATGTACAAAGAAGACTTAGACTTCAAGGAAGCCTATGAGACATGTGAGAACCCGGTGATTGGAGATAGAAGTATTTGGGTAGAGTATATGATCCAGGAGGGATTGTTGTTCAAAAGAAGTCAATTGTGCATTCCAAAATGCTCAATGAGGGATAACTTGTTGAAAGAGAAGCACAGTGGAGGATTGGCTGGTTACGTTGGACATGATAAAACTTATGCTCAGTTAAGTTCTTCTTCTTATTGGCTAGGTATGAGATCTAATGTTAAAAGATTTATAGAAAAATGTAGAATTTGTCAGTATGCCAAAGGAAAGCAACATAACACAGGTTTATATCAACCATATCCCATACCAAGTAGGTCATGGGATGCCATAAGAATGGATTTTGTCTTGGGTTTGCCTAGAACTCCAAGGGGGAATGATTCAATTTTTGTAATTGTGGATAGATTCTCAAAGATGACACATTTTGTACCTTGTTATAAAACCAATGATGCAACCCATATTGCTAATCTGTTTTTCAAAGAATTGTTAGATTTTGTGGATTACCCAGAAGTGTAGTTTCAAATAGAGATACTAAATTTGTTGGACATTTCTGGAGGACATTGTGGAAGAAGTTTGGAACATACCGTTCTTTCAGTTCAGCCTATCACCCACAAACTGATGGGCAGACAGAAGTAGTAAACAGGATCTTGGGAAACTTACCGAGGAGATTGGTAAGTCAGCATAGGAATCAGTGAGATCAAGTTCTTGCACAAGCTGAGTTTGCTTATAATGACTCACCTAACAAAAGTACAGAGAAAAGCTCGTTTCAAATAGTGTATGGTATGCACCCAAGAGACATTTCTAAGCTTAGATATATGGGAAACACAGAGATGATAAGTGTTGATGCAAAGGATTTTGCTACAACAATGCAAATGTTGCATGAACAGGTCAAGGGACAGCCACAAGACAACAACCATAGGTACAAACAAAGAGCAAATCTGAAGAGAAGGGAAGTTAATTTTGAAATTGGAGATCAAGTTTTGGCAAATTTGAGGAGAGAGACATTCCCAAGAAATGAATATAATAAGTTGAAATTGAAGAAGATAGAACCCTGCAAAATTTTGAGAAAAAAATTCAGCTAATGCCTATAAGATTGAGTTACCACCTGATATTGGAATTTCACCAATATTCGATGTTGCGGATTTATATCCTTATAGAGAACCTGAAACAGAGGATGAGGATACTCAAGAGGAAGCTCAGTGGATGAAGTAGTTACCTACAACAAAACAGTTGTGGATGGAGAAGATTCTTGACCAAAGATTGTCAAGAAAACCAGGAAGCATGATTACTATGAGCATTTGGTGAAATGGCAAGATCTTCCAATAGAAGATGCAACTTGGATGAGTGTTGTGAAGATCCAGAAACATGCCAAACGAGTTGAAGACTTCATGGACATGAGTCCATGAATATTTTCTTCCCCGGGAATCTGATGCAGGAGCATGGACCAAGTTAATTTCAAGAGTGACCCCAAGGGTCACAAACATTTACCAAGGGAGTCGGTTCCCTAATTTTTTTCTATTTTTATTTGTAATAATTACGAAGTGTCTCTAGAAGATATCTTTGTTGAGTTTGTTTTGATAAGTGTTAAACTGTTACTAAATTATAGGAACAAACTTTCAGATTTGGGATTTGTTTGGATTGCTCGGGATAGGTTGTTTGGGAGGCTACCCGAGAGCTTCCAAAATATATTTTGTAAGAACAAAGAGTGAAGCAAGGGGGCGTGATGATGTGAGAGTGTGTGCGCAAAGGTCCGAGAGACACAGAAGGAACAAACTTTCATGTTGTAAATCTTATTCCTTCAATGATTAAATAAAGATCAGGTTTACGGTGGAATTGTGTCCCCTGCATAATTGTTTTAACCCTGCATATAAACTATTTGGGCAGTGGCAAAATGTTTGTGTTTGCAGGGAACCGTGTGCAAACCTTTAGCTATGAGTTAGCACCAGATTGAGGTCGTTGAGGTGACGAATCAACCCATAGTTGTGATTCGAGGGCCGATCCAGTAGAGTTTGGTGACTGTAGAATCCATTCTATAGTGTAAGTGAATGGATGGCCGAGATTTGATCGGGCCGACCCTTTTCAAATGAACGATCAGGATTAGATCGTCGAGACCATCATATCGAGACATCAAACTCTATTAAAGAGTTCGTCAATGACGAACAATCACCAACGATAAAAGAAGAGTAGGGTAGGGTCGTCGACGACGTCCACTTCAAGATCGTCGACGATGATGTCTGTTTAAGGATCGTCGACGATGATGTCCATTTAAGGATCGCCAACGACGTCCACTTCAGGATCATCGACGATAACGTCCCTTTAAGGATCGTCGACGATTATAGACTTGGTAACCCTGCCGAAGAATGTGGGGCCGACAACGATGAGTTGGGTAAGTTAATCCATCCGACGACGGGGATTAAATCGGAGAAGAAGATCAACGATGGATCTGAAGGGGAGGATCAACGAAGCGAAAGAGATCAACGATGCGATTAGAAACTGATCGATGGCCCAGAATGACGAAGGTGGGTCTCGTATCGTTGGGGCAATTGAAGCCTTGTGTATTTGCTTCTAGAGAAAACACCAACAACAATGCATATATCGTCAGGGCTAGTGTATCGTCGAGATTGTTGGTTGTATATGTTTATTCCCTGGTAAAAGCACCAACGACGATACGTATGTCGTCGGATTGGAACTGTTGACCTTTGTAATTGCTCCACAACAGGAAACCTCTAGCGACGTCGGCCTTAGCCTAAGGTCGAGTGCTTAGTCACGTGGGAGTAAAGACTTCGCACCAAAGGGAGAAAAGACACTCAAGTGAACTCGTTCATTGATGCGTGAACATAGCAGTATTTGGGCTTTGTTCAAAGAAGGATATGAGGCCGATTAGAGTGATTGGGGCAGCCAAGTCCAAAGCTGCTAACATAGGTGTTTGAGGACCCTGTTCAAGTCAAATTGGACCTGGTAGGTCCGCATCATCTATAGAAAATAAGCAAAGCCTTAGTTCATCTTCCTTTTATAATAAAACTCCGAGAATTTGATGCTTAATTTAGCGGAGTACTCTTTCTTTTCCCCGGTGGCTTTGCTTGGTGCAAATACAAAGAGTAGAGTAGTGCCTGAGCATGAGATTCTGAAGATAATAGACCTAATATCAACCATTTCCCTTGACAAATGGTGCAATTACAAGGGAGTAGAGCACTGTCCACACGATTCTGATGGTAGTTGACCTACTATCAACTTCTGCAGCTATCAATTGAGAGTGTGTGGAGATGGAATTTGCAACATGTATTTGCCACTTCAAAACATTTTCCATTATCAACTTCTGCAGCTGTCAATTGAGAGTGTGTGGAAATGGAATTTGCAACATGCATTTGCCACTTCAAAAGATTTTCCATTAGACCATATGCTCATGTCAGAGGCAATTTGGTGTCTTTATTGGAATGTTGTCCCATTTTACTCTGTGGTCATTCTTGAATAATGTTTTCATATGGAAAAGAATTTGGTGTCCTTATTGGAATTTTTTCCCATTTTACTTTGTGGTCATTCTTGAATAATGTTTTGATATGGAAAAATTAATCAGTTACTTCCCCAAAAGTAGAATTGACCCGCACCAAACAGTAAGCAATATAACATACAGGTTTTCATAATATTTTTATCTGCTGACCTCAAATAAGTTTTTAAGTTTTGTTTGTAATGCTGTTAATTTGTAAAATTTAAACCATAAAAAAATGTCAATTAGGGTTTGTAGAAGAAAAAACAATCTTTACTATTTTAGAACATAGATTTTGAAATCCTAATCTTCTCATAAAAAAATTTGTTTTCATGCATGGCATCCAAATCTTGAGTGATAAACATTGTCAATTATAAAGAATTTGAACTAGTGAAAAGCGTGTGCCCTCTTTAGCGTCAGCTTGAATTCAACCAGGTTAGTGATATTTAATGCAAGACCTTGAACCCTGCTGAGGTAAATAACTACATGATGTCCATAACAAATCACTGAATGCATGACATAATAAACAGCCTCTTGTTACAGTTATATGAAATTATGTTTGTATGGATTTCTGAGTATACAAGTCAATTTACGGGACAAACGAGATTGATATAGCAGAGTATAAACTAATCACAACAAGCCCTATGTTACGAAGTTACTTAAGGTCTTATGTCTAACCACTTTGAATAGAAGTTGGAAAACATTAATGGGTTGCATGGCAGTATTGCCAACACTGACATAAACTCCTGGTACTCCTTATAATAGTAGTGGTATTCTACAGTGTTTACTATGTATTCACATAAAATGATATGTTTTCAGCCTTTTGTAAATAGCAATAACTTAATGCAAGAACCATAGTACAGGGCTTGGAGAAACTTAAGCTCGGGGATGAGAAAAAATATCCCCTTTCTCTGCATGGTAAACAATGTTGTACCTTCCATGCTGTGCACAAAAGTAACTCTAGAGTAGATGCATCCGCTCCAGAGGTGATACATGTAACCACTCAATCAGTGGCCGCCCAAGGCCAACAAAACATCCAGAATTTCCACTTTCAAGAAAAAATGGTGAACGAAAAATGTGAAGTACTTGTTCAACTGATTGTTTCACTAAAGAAGAACCCATAACTCTACTACGTCTGCCCCACCCCGTAATAATGTCAATACGATCCGGTTCCACACCAGACATAAGCATCCTCTCTCTAAGCCTTGCAAGTGTTCTTGACAAGGCAATAAGGGCTGTCCCCATTGACATAACATGCAGATTTATTGACCAATAGTTGGGTGCTTTCAGAGTCACTGCATGTGGATAAAGATTTTTCTCTATGGCAACTTCCCACACAAATCCTGCCTCTTCTTTGAGATCGGACTTGTAGAGAAAGTTCATAATTGCATCAGCAAAACCCCGCTTGCTTTCTTGATCTTCACTGTGCATCAAGTCAAAAAAGTTGCCTGCATGGCTCCTGATATTCTGCCCACCAGGTTCAGCTGCAGGGAGAGATATAAGAAATGAATGTGCTGGATGGCCTGTGTTTGCTAGAAGTGTCGAGAATAAATCCAAGTCCTCCTGACAGCCAGTACTTGTACAGCCACTTAAAAGCAGAGTATATGTCTGCAGAGATGGAAACAGATCCATTTGTAACATACTCTGGAGAACCATATGTGCTTCATTAAACATGTGACCTCTCAAAAATGCACTGAGCAAAGAGTTGCATGTTGGGACATTTGGCCTGAGACCTGAATTTAGCATCTTGCTATACCACTGACTTGCCTTACTAACATTCCCTGCTTTACCCCACATGTCAACTAAAAGGCCATAAACTGGCTCATCTGGTTCCCAGCCTGCCTGCTGCATCTCCATGAAAACTGCCTCTGCTTCATCAAAGCGACCACAATGCCCGAGCACCTCCATTGCTATACTGTAGGTCACATGATCTGGCTGAAAGCCAGCATACTGCATATCTCTATAAAGCTTTAAGGCAACAGGGTACTTCCTGGCCTTCGCATGTAAATCAATAATGATGTTATAAGTAACTAAGTTGGGAACACAACCCTTCTCAATCATCTCACAGAAAAGTCTGTAGGCTGCAGATAATTCCCCTGCTTTTCCAAGGCAGTTAATAATCACGCTGTAAGTAAATGTGTCAGCCAACAGACCAGCTTGTTGCATTAAATAGTACATTTCCATAGCCACATCCAGAAATCCAGCTTTTGCATGAATATCAATGAGAGTGCAATAGGTGACCCTATCAGGTCTGCACCCTGCCTTTTGCATTTCATAAAATATATCCAAAGCCTTTCTTATGTAGTTAGCACGGCCATAGCAATGAATAAGGCGATTGTATGTTACAACAGTTGGTTCACATCCATCCTTTCGCATCTCATCAAGAAGCAGATTGATGACCTCAAATTTTCTAGCGCGCCCCAGTATACCTATCATAGTTGTGTAGGAGTGTTCATCATGCTTAAATCCTTCCTGTTGCTTTGCCCATTTAAAGAAATTCAAGGCTAAGCCTGGATCCTGCTGTGATTTTAGGACTTGATTTACTTGATAAACATTCAAGGTCACATTCAAATTGGCCAAAGCTTCTTCAGTAGCAGGCCCCCAATACATTTGTCTCAGAATAGTGCACGCCTGCTCCACTAAACTTCCATTTGAAGGAAGACATGCACGCTGAGGTGCACCTCCATTTATCTTCTTATTTCCTCTGACGTTACCTTTATTTATGCCTCTTCTGCAGCTTTCAGGCGGTCCAAGATTGTTCCCATCTGTGAAGAGCTTCCCAGGATGACTTTGTGCTGTTGCATTACTTGTATGGTGTTTGCTACTTTGTGAATCAATTTTATGACCTGTGCGATAGCACGAAGATGAACTTGGTTGTGAAATGAGTGGACTTTCATATGATAAAAGTTCATTTCCTTGCTGTTCATTTATTCCAGATAAATGTACAAGATCTGGTTGGGAAACCTGCCCATTGGCTGTGGAACAGTATCCCCTGGAATTTATAATATTTGCAGGATTTGGACTTAAGGACTGCCCTGCCTGTCTCTGAACACCAGCTGAGAACTCTGGTCTTAATTGTGCTGCACCTTTCCTAGACTTGGAAAATGGTAAACGCTCCTCATAGCCCACAGATGTCGGTCTCTGTGTTTCTAATGAACTGTTTGATATTCCAATTACATTTCTTTTGTCAACCTCTGCTTTATCTGTAGAAGATACTGAATATGACCTGGAAGAAAGATTTGTGGATTTAGGCTTCCGTCTGAAAGCACCAGAGTTTGGGATAGGCCTATCCGATCTAACATTGTTGCTATAGTGCTTTGCTTCCCGAGAATCTCTTGACACAGAAAGGCGTTCAACTGCCTTAAGACCACCTCCAAATGAATTATCAGCAACTGCAGTTGGAAGAGAGAGCCCCTCCTCAGTAACAGTTTGAACTTTTACCTTTCTGTTAGATTCTTGTGTAGGAGGTTCTTTATCAGTACTCGAGATAGAAGGTTTGGAAGAAACCTTATATCTTGAATTTTGATATTTACCAGTTGGAAAGGCCGACCCCAACACATCATTCTTATTGCTAAACTGAGAGGATGGAAAATGAGAGTATATGTGAGTGCCATACTCAGTTGGGCTATTGAATTGAGGTTTGGGGGAATTATTGTCATCCTCAGTGCAAGGAGGTGAGCCATCCACAGAATTATTCCGTGCACCAGATATAAGCACTGACCTGGCACCCTTGCAAAACGGAAGCAGCTGTTTTGGCCTCAACATTATCTGTAAACAAGTATGACGAGTACAAAATAAAAGTTACAACTAAGAGCAGTATATAGTCATAAAAAAGTCAGTGCACTCTACAATGGCAAAAATTTCTTGAATACAGCTTAAGTGATGATGAACATTAATACAAATACGAACAAGCAGTCATGTAGGAAGGAACCATAGACACCATTTTAGCCCTGCACTTGCTGGATATTTGGTGAAAGTAACCGAAAAGGAGACCATTCAGTACGAAATTATATCACAAATTGAAAGGATTTAAACTTATGGCTGCCACAGAAATGCTTCCAACAGTGAAAGAAAACATTAACCAACACAGGCAGAAGGTAACTTTCTCTTCTGGAATTTTATACCAATAAAAGAATTCATTTTGAAGTAGCAAGTTTCAAGACATGCAATCCTAAGAACGTAAAGCCATGGATAATAGATTTCCATGTATTTTGATTTTATCCATGCAGGTTTGAAGGTGGTAGCATCCACATTGAGTTCAAACTTCAGACAGTAACTGGAAAGCATATGTAAGGAATCTAGGAGAGGAGCATCACTTATGTAATATATTGATCTTTTCTATGGAGAAAAAATATTCACAAGATAGCATGGAAGCAACAACTATAAAGTATAGAAAGAAACATCCATTAAACATAAACATAGAGGAATGCCGAAGAGCAACCTTCCTGCAGGGTTTGATCCCATTGAATCCGTGCTCATGCAATGGACATTGGACTGCTGTGCTATAAGTTGGTGCTTTAACTCTGCCTATTTTATTATTTGGCTGGTTAGCCAAGGCCATCATTAACATCTGCTGTTGCATTGTTGAATAGTGATGAAGTAAATGGGTGGCAGGATATGAATATTTACCACATCAATTTTAAGCCAGTACATATAGCGATTGTCAGTTATTATATCTATCATGTTTTCTTTGTCCATGTAGGGGGTGTAGCAAATAGCAGTGCTGGGTGTTGTTTTGGGACCACACCACTTTCTAGTGTGTTAGAATAATTCTTCTGCAATATAAAGCATTTATATTGAGGAGAACCAAAGATCAAAGAAATATCAAGTAACTGAGATCAACTGGCATGCTTCTGAGGAGTGTGCTTGAATAACTTTCAACAAAATTAGAACATAAAAGGTTAAATGCCGATTTCCTTATCATTTTTTATGTAAACACTGCAGAAAAGACCACAGCAAACTAGGATCATTGCCACCTCCATAACAATCTGCATGCTGTGCTTAAAATGCAGAATTTCAACATAAAATCAATGAATATTGTCACCCCTTAAAATATTAGAGATATAAGGCTTACCCATGTAATAAAGTCACCTCACTGACTTTGGGTTAAAAGATTAGGGTTTTTGTCTTTTAGGGTTTTCGTCTCCTAGGGTTAGGGTTTTGGTCTCTCAAGCTTTTTATAAGAGTGATAGCCCTCATAGTAACATTGTACCATTCAATAATACTATCATTCAATGTTTATGGAGATCATGTTTTTAGTATGTAACCCTACCTAGGTTTCTTTGATTCTCGTAATATGGTATCAGAGCAGAAAGATTGGAACCTGTGAATCTGTGAAAAAGAAGACTCCCTTGTTCATGCTCAAGCTTTTCAGATTTCCCTAGTTGCCAATCAAAGGAGTCTTTCGTCGTTGTTGTCACCATTGGGGGAGTAGGGGTCGTAGCCGATGGTGCTCTACCAAATGTCGTGGGTTTGAAGAGTTGTACTACTGTGAACCTTGTTGTTTGCGGGCATTTGCACCCGTCCCGCGGTGGTCGACATCTTCCTTGTTAGCAGAGGCACTTCCGCATATTTGAAACCCTGACAGAGTCGAACCAATCTCTCCTTGCACAGACATCATACACCCATCAATGCTCATGTCCAACGATGAGTTTTAATTTATCCCTCAAACCAAGGCTGTTGGGAGC